>JANEHU010003045.1:0-63762 GCA_027563435.1 Nasonovia ribisnigri | reverse complement strand
AAATAATTTTTACTTTTTTAAAACATATTGTATATTTTTTTGACATATAGTCTATTTGTTTGCACTTTTTTAACCCACTATTTTTATCCTTAAGATCCACTTATGTTACTTATGTAAAAATTGAAATTAGAAACACATACTTGTTGAGCTTGGGATTCTGCTTGTGTCTGGTGGATAGCAGCATGTACTTGGAGGTCTTGAATTTGAGGAGTTAATAAATGTTTTCTAAGTAATAATGATATCCTGTTGATATCTTCAGCTATTATTGTACTATCTAGTAGTTTTTGTTTATTCGATACTTCAAGTTTGTAGTAATTTTGTAATATCTTCAAATTCCTAAATCATAATAATTTTATTAAGACATTACATCTTTCATACATTTCATTTTCAACATACTCATGGGCCGATTTTAGTAAATGTCTATTTTTTCGATTTTCGTCCAGAACTGTTTGTAATGAATCTTCTAATTTATCTACGCGGTCACACAGAAATGTCTTCCACTTAGATAAATCTTCTATTATTAAACTATAAAAATATTATTTAAATTAAATAAATAAATATACATCTAATAAAAAAAGTGGTATTTTATAACATTACCTGCCAGCTAAAAATTTACTCCGTAACACATCTCGTTCTCCAGCTACTGTTTCTAATTGATCTTGTCGACCAGCTAATGCTCCTGTAAAATTGAGCAATTTGTGTGCCAATAATACTTTATCCTCAGTCAACATTTGTATTTTGGCTTCGATGTCTTCACCAATAGATGCAACAAGCATACTTTTAAGTTCGTTATTAACTTGTGCCTGCGAGCCCATTTGGAGATCCATATTAGCTAACTGTTTGTTAAGTTTATCAATCTCTTCTTCTAGATTCTAAAATAACATTTTAAGATGCATGTAATATTAATTAATAGCTGAAAATATGTATTAAATAATATCAATTTCTTTACCTGTTTTTCTTGAGTCAGCATACTTATCATATCTTCTTTATCTTCAGTTACATTTGATACTTTACTGCAATTAGATGCAGTCGACAGTCTTCTTTTAAATATGGCAACTGAAGGTTGACCCAATTCTGGCACTATAGATCGCACTGCTGCCTTGTACGGCTCATAGGGAACAAATTTAGGTTCTTTATCAGGTGACTTTTTAATATTTTGATATTTTTTTGGGCCTGGTGTCATTTCATGCATAGTTTTACTAGGATGAAATTGTCTGTCATTAGGTAATACTTGAGTTCCATTTAATACCGGGTTTGGTTTAACTACTTCATTATCATTGTTCTGTTGTGTATCCAAATCGTTAGATTGTACTTGTGCAGCTGAAGAAGAATTAGAATTTTCCATTTTAAACGATACAGAATAAACCGTGTGTGATTTATTTCAAATAGTTAAATAGACAAACCATTATGTTGTTGCATATTATTTTATATCCAAATAGTTAGTTCTGAAGTTCACAAGAGTTTGATAAATTGGTAATTATTTTCACAGCCTTTATTTTTTATTTACAATAATTAATATTTTATAATTTTGTTTAACATTACTGACTTAAATACTGAATAATATATTATTTTCTTAATAGTAAATTACACGTATTCACTAATAAATTATAATATAATAAATAAAATAAGAGGAGAGCATTTATGATAACAGCATATTGATAAGCATTATCATCTTTATGACGTAATCGTAAAGATTATCATTATACGGCTATTTTTAATTTTCTATAATATTATTATGTTATTTATGTGTATATGGAATTTTTCAACCTAACCCAACCGTGTCTGATAATAAACTAAGCAAATTCCCTAGGTTGTTATTTGTTATGCATAAAATATCAGAATAATAATTTATTGAAATGTGAATAATATTCTTCATATCTTTTTTCTGTGACAAATTCATATAATACCTATCATTGATTTTAATATATAAGTACCTATTTAATTACTAATTAATAACATTTAATCTACGAAAAGCGAGTTTCTATTATGTAGGTATTTCAGGTATTTGAAATTTTGAACTCAAAAATAAATAGGTACCTTGGCACCTACTATCAATAATTAAAAATTATAATTTATTTTATTATTTAAGTCATAATGTTAATATCCTATTCAAGGGCAGTACCTATGACCTATCTAAACCTTAACACATCCATTGATTCAAATTCTTTCCTTACTTTCGTTCAATGTTTTGTGAAACGCTTTTTTTTACAATTTCGTGTATGATAAATAAGTGATTTTAATTACTATGGGTAATTGAATGATTAAAATGTTCTTAAATAATTTTAAATAAAATGTAGGTACCTAGGTATATTAGAAAGTACCTAATACATTTTTACTGAATTTAACTGTTTTAATTTTTTTAAACTAATGTTCCAATCATCTGTAATTTTGTTTAGATTAAACCACTACAGAATGATATTTTAACATAAGTTTAACACAAACATTAATTTATATATAATATTTATATATTTAGAATAATACATTTTCCAAGTAAATTTAGTTTTTGAATTTAAAAATTAATATTTCAAAGATTTAATTGTAAAAAATGTACAATGATGTCATATTTTATGGACAATTTGTAATTGTTTTAAAAACATTTAAGAAGAATCAAACATTAAAAATAATTAAGCTAGTTTTATATATTTATCAGTGTTATTTTGTATGCCGTACAGTCTAAAAGAATTATTAACATCACACTAAATTGTTGCAATAATAAATAAATATACTTTTTACTATTTAATCATGATTTTAGGATTCTAGGAGCTTTATTTTCAAATGTATTCAATGTTCAGGAGAAAAATATTTTTCTTAAACTTACTGTGTACAAAATACAAATAATGAACATAGAAAATGCATAAAGTTACATTTTTATGAGGTTGTTAGAGTTTATATAAGAGGTAGTTGTTGACATATATACGTCATGACTCATGAGTTGTTTACTATTTAATCCTATTATCCTAACTCTAAATAGGTACTTGCTTGATAGAAATAACAAACAATTATTTGTTTTATATTCGATTATTTGAACATAGAAAACATAAAATTTCATTAAGAAATAATATTATAAAACGTAAATAAAAAAAAAAATGTAATATAAAAATGGTAAAAGTATACACTTAATTTTTTTTCTTCAAATATTTATTAATTAAATATATAAATACGAGGTAGAACGACTATTATTCAAACTACCTAATTGGAGGACAATGTGATAATCGATATTTTCGAAGTAGAACTACGACTGTGATGGTCATTAAGTAGTATAATTAATAATAGGCAATCGAATAAATTAATCGAATTAATTGTACATCCTTTGATTATTAAAATTGTAAACGTATATTAAACTGTTATTATGACAAGAGGCACGGGACACCTACTACCGTAGAATCCTTCAAATGGTACCTAGTATTTATATCTCCCACATGTATTAAATTGTCTGTAAATATTGTTCCACATACCATAACAATATATTCGTATAGCCGTATAGGAAAGTACTAGAGTATTAAATGTTATAATAACTATTGTGAGTAGCAAAATAAACTATAAACTTTAAAGGCAACCCAACAGCAGCTACAATCACGGGGATAATTAATGTAATAATATTGACGTGTACTCCCGATTACTTGTTTTACGAGTATGCATAGTATTTAGTATTAATAATGCCCTTATAAGTACTTTTATTTCAAATATAATATTTCAGGAAATTCCTCGTGTGATAAAACGTTTCTGACCTGTATATTAGTTATACATGCATGTAAATGGTTTTTTCTCGATACTGTCATTATAATTATAGATGTCCGCTTCTGCTGTACTTTTCTTTTAACTTAAAAATTCTAAGATAGACGTGAGAGTATAATGTATATTTTTTTCCTTGTTTCAATTATTTAACTATTGTAACACGGCGTTGTGGATAGGCATTTTAGCTACATAATCACAGTTATACGGCCTTAGTCCGGCATTACCAGTTACCGATTCATTTTCCCGGTATCTCAGATATTATTATAATTTATAAGATTGATTATTATCATGGTAAAAATACATCAAAGGTTACATCAAAGTAATAAGCGAGTAAGTTATAATAATATTATTATATATATATATGTC
Organism: Nasonovia ribisnigri; assembly: GCA_027563435.1. NCBI lineage: Eukaryota > Metazoa > Arthropoda > Insecta > Hemiptera > Aphididae > Nasonovia > Nasonovia ribisnigri. The sequence continues at coordinate 59,661 of JANEHU010003045.1, read as the reverse complement.
TTTGATGACTAAACAGAATTTTTGGTAACCGAGCGTGATGTAATAATATTATTAACAATATCTCTTTCATTCATAGGTCGAAATCTGTAATTAAAACTTAAATTATTCTTACCTTGCATTTTATTGGTGTTCAAACCAACTTTTCTGTATACTAGAACGAAATTGATGGACTGTGAACATCACAGAACCGACCACCGCAACGATCGGTGTAAGACTTGACACTCGGAGTTCTCGTACAGGTGGATCCCAATTATAATAAACGTAAACAACTGAGTATTGAGTAGGTGAGACATTTCATTATAGAATAATAGAATGTACGCCTGACAGTTACCTTTAAATTAGTATAATATTATGATATTGGTTACCGTTCTTTGAGTACGATCCTCATTAAAAACTGACGATCAAGATTAGCCAATCTTTTAGCTTTGTGTTAGGTCATTTAGAAAGTATTCAAATACTTACTTAAAATTGAAAAAACCTACACTTTATGATTCCAAAATATAGTTTTAAAAAAACCTAACCAAAAGTCCATAACAATATAATAAAGAAAACAAATAGGTAGGTACTATAACATTTCCATTCTGGTCATATTGTGATTACGGTTGCATTTTTGCATTAACGATTCGCTCATAGAAAGTCTGTAGTTTGAATGACTGACTGCACAACTGGACAACCGTAATGAACTTGCGTCACTTTAAAGATGCACCCAACTAAGTTATGCGTAGAAAAATAAACAATACCATTATAATATTCTCAAATTATTTAAAAAATATAAAATTCATTATGGTTTCTGGAGTTGTGCAGACGACCGGTACTTGGATAATCAAAGTTTTGGTATCATTAGTGTGACCTAGAACAAAACCACAACAATCGGCTGATGCATTAAGTTATTTGCGTTTAAAAAATCATCAACATCGGGCTTCTGAAACATATTACATAGATGGATAAGGTATTTGGTTTAATAAGTATTTATTTATTATTTATTGGCCTATTGTTATAGTATATAGCTCTAACCGACTTCACCTGGTTCTAAATAATTAATTAAACGTCGGTGATTTTAATCACCTCACTAAACACACGACCCCACTCTACGGCATAATGCGATGTAATATGAGGTATTAAATTTAACATATATTTGAGAGGCTTATATTACAATTATATATTATCACGAACATTTCCTAGGTAATTACTATTTTTATAACTAACTCAAAGGTTTTAAAAACCTTTACATTTAATAACAGTTTAATTTTGAATACAAATTCAAATAATAATAATAAGAACAATAATTGTATAAGTAAAATCAACATCATACATTGATTATGCTTTTACATCATAAGGTTTGGTTGGAAAATGTTTTTAATTTTAAACAGAAAATTAACGTATATGGCAATGTTAGATATTTGTATTATATATTTACCTTGAAAATCGTTTACTGATTTCTATGAGCTTTACTGCGAGTCTTTTCATTTATAAATTATAGTTAAAATACATTTAAAAAAAATCTTTTTAAAATTTAATTCTATTTCAATTTAAAGGTCAAAGTCAGAGCCAAAATCAAAGCCAATATTCACTTTGAATTTTCTCCAAAGATTTTAAATGGTTTTCTGAATTTGTTTTCTAGTTTATTTATAAATTGTATTTATAGAGGTTGTATTTGAATTTCAAGTATCACAAATAAAGGGTAATTGTGTACCACATAGCACCATTGTGATAATATAGTAATATTTATTTTAAATAGGTAGTTGTTTTAATTGATATAAAGTTACTGATATTTTAATTTTTACTTTCATTACAAATTTCAAATGAAAAACTTTATCAGTAATCACATATCATTTTTGTAAAATAAAATGTGTTACTATTTAATGTTTGAATACATTATTATGTAATAACAATAAACATATATATATATATTATTTTGTGTTTATGTAGCTTATATATAACCTTTTAAAAAAAATGCCAAACATTGACATTTATAAAATTCATTCATCAATATAGTACATTAGTACTATATAGTGCATTACAGTAGTAAGCAATACATTTTATTAAAATGTACTTGTATTTGAATTTGATTACTCGAAGTGTTCACTTCCTATATAAATAATGTATACTAATTCCTTTCAATAAATGTTCTTCTTATTGTTATTTTAAACTCACTAGTATAGAAATTGATTGTAATAATATTTATTCGTTTTGTTAAAATATTCGGTTTAAAAATAAAATGTATAAGTTGAATTGTATATTATTCTTATATATATTTTGCATAATTGAAGCTTTTGAAGGAATACTTGAGCAATAAGAAAACCATTGTGATAAATGTATTTTTCTGTAATGCATTTTAAGTAGTTTTCAAAATATACTAGAGGATGGTATGCAAAACTTACTCTGACTTTCAATATATACCTAGTACCTACTGATTTAAAAAAAAGGTAGTATACCTACCTAATGACTATCAGAGTATTTATCATGTTTGATATTGATCCGATAAAAATTATACGTGGTTCAGTTGTATATTGTTTGGATTATTAAAGCCTATAATAATTAATGAATAATACTGATTATTACTATTACAGATAATCTTACCTAACGTGTGCATTATGTTAACAATATTTGTTAGACTGATGGTGACTGGTGGGATTAGTAAATTACATTAAAAATATAACTAAAAATTATTCAGAGCTTACAAAATGAATGTGAAGTTGGGTACAGGACGTATGTGAAGTTGGGTGACTGTTTTTCGTATGACCTAAGATTAGGTATGTTTAATAAAAAGTTTTAATTGCTGAAATCGTTTAGTAATATTTTAGTTTGCGTTAAATGGTTTTTTGTGAATATCTACTTCAGACTTTAGTGAACTATGTTATAATTTATTTTTCAATTATTTTGAACTAATTATCGAGAAACCCAAAATATGTTGTCATACGTAGGGTTTAACTTTGTCTGTTGTACGCAAAAGCTTTTTATCAAAGCCATAGCCGGTTCTTATTAAAGTAAATAATTATCTTACATTCCTACAACATTACTTTCACTTATTTTATGTGTAAATTGTCTTCATTACGTTATAAATATATTTCATTAATAATTTTACTTTAAACACTTTATACTATAACTAGTATAGTGTAACAAAACAAAATTGAAATATACGCTGTATTAAAGCGAAATTTAATAGTTTGTTCCATTAGTTCAAAATAATATCCAGTGCAGAGCTAATTTCAATGTGAATGATAGAGAATAATAATCAGTACGAGTATAATATTAATATATTGTCTATATTTTCTATTATATTTATAGTCTTTGTTTTTGTAATTGAATCAGTTGAAAGTTTCAAGTGTGTATGTTGATTAGAGTTTAGTGACGAAATATACATATAGTTGCTAATAAAGTTTTCATTCGTACTTAAACCTTAAGTGAATAAACCATTTTGGAAGTTGTGATTTAACAGCCAAAAAGATTTGTGTGGTTAGGATATACACTGCATGGTTTAAACTGTAGGAAAACTGGCGAGAGATTATAATATATTTTGGATTCTGGCGATTACAATGAACCTATACCATACTCAACCTTTTTTCTGTTTTGGCACATACATATTTTTGTTACATTATGCAAGTCCCAAGTCGAAACATAAGGTCAAATAAGGGAGGGGGGTTGATTTACAAAGGATAAAAATAAAAACAGTTTATAATTAAATAATATTTTATAAAAATTAAATATTATTTCAGATTGGAACGATGAATGTATTGTTTTTACAATGGTATCTATAAATATCACAAACATGATGTTTTGTAGTAGTAAAAATGCTTCGAATTTCATCTTCAACATCTTTTCTAGTAGAAGAGTGAATCATGTAGGTACTTTGGAAGAGCCCTCTCCCCTGGTCAAAATAAAAAAATTCTCAGTTGTTTTCAAAAGCATAGAGAAAAAAAGGGACATTTTTTATGCAACACCAGTTTTAGATTTTGTGTTTTTAGTGTAGGTACTTACCTCAATTGTGAACATTTACAAACGTTTTTGAATTTAAAAATGTATAAAATGTTCCGTTTTTACAGCTAAGGTTTAAAAATTTAACACATGGTTGCTCATAAATAGTTCAAACTAAATATGGATGCATAATATTTTTTTATAGATAATTGAAGTTCAAATTTTAAGAAAATTACATATTATTTAAACTAAATAAACTTAGAAAAACTATGTTATTGTTATTTTATTGCAATTCAAAAAGATTATTCGTAGGTACTTAAAACTTTAACGTACCTATATTATAAATTGTATACGAAGTTATATCAAAATTATTTGTTTAAAATATTGAGATTAATATTAAGCTGTTACCTACCTATTTATACCATGAACCTTTTCACATTGTTAGGACATAAGGTGACATTGACTAACACTACTAACAGTTAATAACAATAATGTAATGTAGTATAAAATATATACGTACACTATTATAATTAAACATTATTTTTTTATTCATATAATTTATACGTCTCAACTGCTAAGGTTATTGGCGTTTCTGAAATACATTACATTTTATAATTACTACAAATTCTAAGTATGGTACATAAATGGCTTATATATATATTTAATTACATGTGATTTATTCTATGTGTTGTATATGTCATATTTTATGGATTAGATTTGTCTCTTTCAAGAGTCGAAGAAGAATCAATGTCCTCTCTCTGTTGGGTGCAATGGGTGCTAGTATATAATTAAATATTAATCATATAATAAATGCAATGTTTTTGAAAATAGTTAAATCTATTAATATTAATACTAATAGGTAGTAAAATAAATTACCTACTTTAATAGCAATATAAAAAAACATATAATATCATGAAATATACTTGACCGACCATAATCGTTTTTCGTATACAATAATATATCATTGAAAATTACATCACAGTGGTGCCTTTTTGTTAAAAAACTAACCTACATTTTTTTCAATTTTAGTTTTTTGGTCACAAAAAAATATCGCGCCTCAGGTTGTAATGGCTGATATTTCTATCGACCTTAGAAACGTTAAAAATTTTATGTATTGAATTGGGTATCACATATACTGCTATAAATATGAACAATTTTACTTTCTGGATCAACTGCTTCAACGATGTCCAAAGGATATCACGGTAGAAATCAAAATTATTGAGATGTGACGATATGAATAGTGACTGTATTATGGAACATTACAAGTACGAAATAGCGTACCTAGACTAAACATTAAAATAAAACTAACATATTACATAATCGGAAATTTTGAAAATTAATTTTTACAACCATTACGATGGTGTCGGTGAACACAATATTATAACAATATTATATTACAGTCTTTAGCACTTCCATCAAAGTGCATTTTCACGTGAACAACGTTGGCGTATAAAGATATAAATATTATCAAAGTAATAAAATATGACGGGTATAGCAAAACGTAGATTAGATTATTGTGAATTTTTCTTTAGCCGGAAAATGTGAGTAGAACTGTATTAATTCAGGCTTATATTATATAGGCGCCATGTGTGTCTCCGTCCGTCCTAAATGATATTTTATCGAGAACGCACGACTACGGCTAATGTAGGTTTCGGAACTAGCGTCGTTGTGCTATCTAAAACAATTATGGAAAATAAAATAAAAAGAGTTGACATAAATGTATTAAAATTCGGTTGTGAAATTTCCCCAGAAAGCAAATAATTACTTTTAAACGATTATTCATTAAATAAACGTTTTAATATTTATAAATATTAAAAAAAATATTTTCAACATGCCGTAATATATAGTTAAACTAAATTCTTTTCGAATAACCAAGTCATACCTCAAAAATTATCGATTCTTAGGCATGTTTTTTTTATTAATAGCGACTATTGCTTGTTACAGGATTACGTGTTCGTTTTATGTTGATTAATTTATTGCCGCACAATATTAATTGCAATTTTTAAATTGCATTATTGGCTCTAGACGCTCTAGTGTGTTTATATAAATTAATTTAATCATGAATTTTCTTCATAAAAATTAAATGTAAAAACGTAGCATACATAGCGCCAGGTTAGTTAACAATAAGTTTGAAATTTTAACAGTAATACGGAACAACGAAAAATAACATTTGTGTTAACATGGGTAACGTTAGTAATAAGTTATAAGTTATAACCAAATTATAGTGGCAAACTTGGGTAGGTAGCTTAAATAAACGGCACACCAAGTATATAGATTATTTTGTACCCCATTTAAATTATCAGCGGTAAGGGATTCTTGGGGGCATAGGTATATCTGGATAATGGTTTCATATTAACTGTTAATAAAGTGAAAGCTTAAACGGAAGCTCGACAATGAGAATTTTTTTATTAGAACAGTTCATTCGTACATTTATTTACACCAATTATAGACATTGGTTAACAAATCGCGTAGCCAGGTAAATTGTTCAAAAACATCGGTGGAAAAAAATATTTCACACTTTTAGCCAACTTTTACGAGTATAAATTTGAAAAAAAAGTTGCCGCGGAGGGTGTACTATACGTTACGCATGTAGTATAGAGTTGGGAAGCTTAGACGTCGCGGTGACTGGAGGGGAGGTGGTCGATACTGAGGGGGGGTCGGTGTGTGCGCGTGAGTGGGGTGGGGTCGGGCAGAGGAGAATGAGTATAAGTGGTGTACGAGAAGGAGGTGTAGAAGTGGCGGACGGAGGAACGGTAGGATGAACAGGAGGAGGAAGAGGAGGTTACCGTCAAAGACCATGTGCACGACCGGAGATGACGTCACAGGAACAAACGGGATGTGTCGCGCGCGAGAGGGGAAATATTGATTCTGGTACGGCGGCGCAGCGCCGACCGCCGCGTTTCTCTCCGCGGATTCCTGCCGCCGCGGTAGTCTCTCTGTCCGAGCCGTCGGCCAACCGACGACGCATACCCGGATCCCGGCGTCCCGTGTACGCGCGTTGTGCCCGTTACCCTCCCACACACGACATTCACACACGCTCTCTCTCACACAAACACATACCCACACTCGTCCACACACACACATACACACACCAACACACACATACACATATACACTCGCACGCATCCACATACACACACACAAACAGACTCGCACACATACACACACGCACAAACACACACATACACACACACAAATCGTAAATATCAAGCATTTGCATGACGTACGCTACAAGAAAATAATATTACACAACACGCATATTATAATATAATATATTTACGTTATCGCAAACGTCGGTTTTACGTTTTTATTTTCTACGAATTTTTTTTTTCAAATTTTAAAAATCTTCTTTTCTTTTGGAATCGCAATGATAATATAAGTACAATAAATTATAGCATTGGTACACACGCGTATTATAGGCGTGCATGTGCGCGTAATACATAACACAAAGTAAAACACCGTTCGCGAGCATTATCTGTTTCTCCCTCCCCGACGCCGCGTGTGCCACCGATAGCCCTCGCGACGTCCGCATCCGACTCTGCCGCCGTATGTACACTCGCGGACGCCGGTGCAGTTCGTGTACGCGCCCGCTATGATCGTTATGTGTATCGCATAAATTGCACGTGCGAATTTCGATCGTCCGCCGCCGCGGTTGGTGGTCAAAGAGAGACGGACAGTTAACGCACGGGGAACGGACATTATATTGTCATATATTATCGTACAATATCGTGCAACGGACATCGGTCGTCCCCGCGGTAGTCGTGGTCGCCGCCACCACCGCCGCTGCCGCTGCCGCCGACGTTTCGTCCGACGAGTACTCTATGCTCGCTTAGGTAAAATCTACGGTATAATAATGCTATATTATAATAAAACATCGTCATAATTTATTCGTACCTACCTGATAACATTACGTTTTGAGTAGCTACCGGTCCGCGCGTGATCGCTATAATATTATTTTACTGCAATAATTATAATACTTGACCGTACCTGTATTGATGTATACGCTCACATCACTGCTATTATAGTTATCTACGGAAAACTTTGCTGATTCACGTCACGCATTTCGGACCGGTCGGTACTTATACTATTACGTTCTACAACAGCCCTATCCATATCACTGGGTATATAAACCGTATCGATTCACCGTATTTTTTCGCATTCGGAATCCTGGCTCGTCTTATACACATGAATACGTGATATTATATAAAATACAATACATTCACGTATATATCTTTAGTTTACACATGTTTATACTATCATCAATTTATATTCGATATTGTGAAAATATTAATGCAGCGTCATTATTAATTCGAAAAATTGTAAAACGTCTATGTAACTATCGTAATAAAATAGACTTTTTTTATAATATATCTGTGATGAATTTACATAATATTTTTAGTATATAATATACGACATATAGTATATTTTTACAACGATGTGTAATGAGATGTGATATTTAAAATGTTTTAAAATCAACCATCTTTACTAAAAAATTATCACGTTGTTATACGGTTGTAATAATAAATATTTTAACAAGTACAATTAATATTTATCGCGCAGGTATAGTGAGTAATTTTTATTTTAATATTGTACAAATATACGAGTAAATCGGTAGATTAATAGAGCAGAGCCTATCATTCGGTTGGTAATCATATATGTGGTACAGTTGTATTCGAGGTTACGTATGTGTAAAGTACAGACCGTAATGTCATAGTGGCCGATGAAACTTAACGTGGACCTCGTACAGTTGGGCTAAACAATAATAATACATATTACACTGTCACCCCTTTTATTTTTAACCCATTGACCGCCACCGTGGTGTATTAATATCATATCAAATTACAGTCAGTCATGCTGTGAAATGTAATTGGTATATTATTGTTATTATTATTGTAAGGTTGCTTCATAAAAGGCGTTCGCCGCGAGTCCAAAGAAAAATAAAATATAACAAATAAAAAAAAAATCGAAATGAAACCTTTCCTGTCCCCATTGATATACTGCAAACCGTAATCAATGTAAACGTGGTCGATTTGACGTCTTAGTAGTAGCGTTGTTCGACAAGCTTCAAGATTTTATTTTTTAAATAACAACAATACCTATGTAATAACTAGTGTATCTATATGTAAAAGTTACATCACATAAGGGAACAAATGTTATTATGTACAGGAAAATTATATACTATATACATCGGTACCTATTTCATAATTTTGTTTTGTATATCGTTTGCTGGATTATCAGAACATGCCATCAATAGGACAGTGCACATATATTATTAGTTTTTTATCACGAGAAGCGGAAGAAACATTTTTCGTAATGTGCGACAATAAAAGTGCATTGTAACATAAAATGGATATTTGGACTAGTACTTAAATTATTAATGTATATGTCATAATATAATACTTAGGTATATTCATAAAAATGTATGATTATATAATATATTATAATTTATTAACATACCCTAACAGTTTTCTTATACTAAAAGTGTTATATCGTATAATATTTTCGTTTTATCATTATTATTTTTTGTATCAACTAATTAGTTATAGAAATTTCATAATGTAGTATAACTTTTTTTTTGGTTAACATTTATTAACCAAAAAAAAAGTTATAACACTTTAATTTGTATTAATATATCATATAGGTAATATACTAAAAGGAATTTGTTTGTTTTCCCAAAGTATTGCTTTAAAGATTTATTTGTGTTATAGTAAAACTTCTAAAACAGTGACATACATTTTTAATTAACAGCATTTTAAATATTTTAAATACATTTTGTTAGGAAAAGTTTTGATATTATAAGAATTAAACATACAATAGAGCGTAGGTACACAATAGATTTTTATGCTTGTTAAAATACAGCCTAAACAAAAGGCATAGCGTTTTTGTATTGCCCTTTAATGACCTATTATAAATATAAACTGTTGAAATTATCTACGTATAATATGTTACATTTACATATCTATATATATATATTATATTTTTAGGAATACATTCGAATTATTTTTAAAATTGATTTCTAGTAATATGTGCATTACCTAAAACCGTTTCAAAATGTTTAAAATGTATTAGTACTTGTAAAAGTACTGGATTAATCTTTTTTAATAAACCTTAATATGTTCATATACATATGACTCGTAAAATATACACTAATGTACTGCGCGTGAAAATATTTAAATTAAAATATTTTACATACATTTTATGTCACTGCAAGTATTATTTGAATAATTAACTCATATATTATAGGTAGGTAATACTATTGTATAAACTATTAAGTACAAACGATACCTACTTTCATTTTACACATCAACAAAAATTTGAATACGATTATTATATCCCTAGCTATTGTTTAACACTTAAATTACCAAGTTTAAGCATACAAAATGTTGATAAATCAATATCTTTGATAAATAACATTTTTTAGTATAAAATTATTGAAATTTTAGAAGCATAATATGTAATTTGATATTGCCTTATAAGTTATAACGTCTTATTATAATAATATCTCGAGACGCTGACGCAAAGTTTGCCGATGTACGTGTGACAACGATGTCATATACACGTCTGTTTGAAAAGTATCGAATTGTTTAAATATTTATTTTTTAGTGTAGAAAACATGGCTGATGATTAACTAGTGGAAAATCGTATGGTAAAAAAAATAAGTTGAAGAAGTGATCATTACTTTTTATAGATTTTTCCCAATGTTGAAAAGTTCGTGTAGTTTCCTATGCTATAAAATTTAATTTCTTCCCTTCATATCATTTGATAATTTGTGGTGTAGAAATGGACTGCAGGTTTTGAGTGAAAGGACGAAGAGAAATAAAAAACAAACTCAACTGGAAACTAAAAAGTTGCAGGTCCATAAAAACTAAAAAGTATGTGATTTTAATATTTATTATTTGGTTTTATAATATTCATGTATATACACCTAACTATGCCTTATTTTGTATAACTCAGTACTATAAAAATTAATAAAATTATATTAACTTATTTAAATCACTAATTTACAATACTTTTTACTTACTATATTTAATATTATTTTATTATTAACAACAAGAATAGATAGGTAGGTATCTAACTTTTTTACAGTATTTGTTCTCATTGAAACATTTCGCATGGCTGAAATATATTATATATATTACTATGTAGTGATGTAAACGTGATTATTTACGCAAGACATGACGCTTTCGACATAGGTACATAAAAGATTAGATAAAAAATTAATAACTGTAAAAACTGTAAAAACTTAAAAATTGTATAACTAATAGTTAGATTAGGGTCTTATAGACATAATTAATGATTTTCAAAATATTTTGGTTTTTATTGAGCTATGTATAAGCTTTTGAAATTTGAAATTTTTACCATAAATGTTTAACTTAACCTAACCTGTTTATAAAATCAATTATATCTTTTAAGGTTTTAGTCTTAATATAATACCTATATTGTAATTCAAAAAATACTATTTCTAGGGATTTTAAACTTTTCATATTACGATTATTAGTTTGTATGCATAGATCAATTTTCATAACAAACTAATATTAAGCTATTCATATCACACGATCCTATAATCACACCGGGCGAAGAAACGTCGGTATTGACTTATGGATGCTTAAATATATAATTATATAGGTATGGCATGTTTTCGGTTATCACTAGTTCAATTCACCATAATATAAAAAATTGAAAATAAATTAAAAATGGTAAAAAAAATAAATTATAAAATATCCGTAAAAATAGATCTTATACGTACCACCACCAGTTTCAGTGTCATTTTTCGTATGCAATGATTACCTACATCTATAGTTACAGTGATATTCACAATGACGAGGTATACTAGAAACCTACTAGGTATAGCAGATAGGCTTCTTTTGTTTTTCCCTAGAAAAATAATATTCTCAAAAATATTAATTGTTTTATGAATTTCTCCAATATTTAAAGTTATTTTAAGGGCCAATAAAAATTGTTTTGTGGATTATGACAACACGTAGGGCAGACAATCTGAAGTGCACTTAGAAAAGTCGTTAATAGAAAACTTCTCATTCACCTTTTTTGCAGATCCTCAACCATCAAGTGCACTCAATGTCATTTAAAAATATCTCATCCTTGAATTCCGATTAATTAGCTGGAAACAAGTGATTAATACTCACAAATTTTTCACTTTACACCAAAGCTTAAGAACTTAACCAAGTGCTCGTATAATAGTGCTAGGTTAATAAAATAAATCTGTAAAAGTGATAATCATCCAAATAATATTATACATTTTTTTAGTTGAAAGAATACAAAAAAAACATAAAAATTAATTTAGCTGTTATAGTTTTGATACGATTATATGATTGTATGATATGCTATTTGAAAAAAACAATTAAATTATGTTTAAGTTAATAAATTAAAAATTTCGTTTTGCATATTGAATACGTATTAAGTAAAAAAAAAAAGGTGCATTACCAACTTATATTTTAAAATGTCAACTCATAATACCAGGTTTGTATTGTAATGTATGAAGTAATCAAATTAATAGAAATATAATTATTCGTATTGAAATATTTTTACAATCGTATACGCGCGGTTATATTTTTATATACATTTTAACTTACAATTTAAATCCTAAGTAGAATACAATTATTTACTATAGACATTTTGGGCGGAGTCTTGATAACCTACTTACTTGTATTATAAAAAAATAAGAACCAAGTTTAACCAAATGATGTAACTAAAAATGTAAATAATTATTCAAGCAACACACCTCAACAGAATTATGAAAACTATAAATGAGTAAAACATCAATTTGTTCATATCACCAAACTTCAACTCTTTTAAAATTTATTGCAATACCACACTTATACATTCATAGCTATACCTATTAACTATATTGATACCTAATTATATATAATTGTATTTTATATTGTTTCTTTCTTTTTAATTGCTATTAATTAGCGATTGTTATTATTATATAATGTATGTAATTGGGCCTAGCCCGTTTAAAATTGAAATAAAAAAATAAGTATAAAATGTCACTGCTAAAGTTCAATTTCTATAGTTACCTATGACAATAGTCAGCTAATATAGCGTATGGTATAACTTTAGTATAATACGTTCAATACACATACTAAACGAACTTATAGAAGTAAGTCTAACTTTATCAATCATTAATCACTATGTTTTGAATAATATTATATGCAAAACCCGTTTATTTTTCGAAAGTATAAATTGTTTTTCGGCGAGATCCTCACCTTCTAAATATTATTTTAATGTAGAATTAATGCCCTGACCGAACTCTGATTTTCTAGTTTGAATTTAATTTAAATTAACTGCACAAAATCCATTTTGATTTATTTAGCTATCGTTTAATTTGTATACATAGGTAACCTGATTAGTTTTGGGTATTATTTATAAATTTAAATATGATTACCTATGTGCTTCAGTTTCAACTAGGTATCTAGTAATTTTTGTAACTTAGTAATACGCCTATGTATTAAACGCAATAACGGATTAGATTCATACTGTTCAGAATGAAAATGTATTTTATGTACCCTCTGTTATGTAGTTTAAGAATCATCTTATAACTTAATCGTTATTTCTAAAGTAAAAATAAAATAAAATAGTAAAAGTTATTGTGCTAAATATTAAACATATTATTATATTTATTTATTATTGTGATTGTTTCTTCTTTCCTACGTACCGGTTGAATATAATACCATCTAATGTTTATAGACAATTGATTTACTATACGATTAAAGAAGTACAATTATATAAATAATATACCTAGTAAAGAAAAAAAAATGTAATAGGTACTTTTGTCTTAAATACTATAAATTTCAATATCTTAAATAAATATTACTTACCTAATATAATATAACATAGTTAAATTTAACATTGATGTATGCCAGATAAAAAAAAATATTGAAATATTAATAAAACAACAAATAATAATAATGCATTAATATCATATTAATTATATATTCAAACTTTAATTTTATCTTAATTTACTAAAAAATAGGTATTTATTTATATAATCTATCAACACTATAAGAATATTTTAAGTTGCCTGTTATATGTTAAATTAGAAAATAAATAATGAATTAAAAAAAAATAATAATAATAAATTATAAATATCAAAACTTATAAATTATAATAAGGGTTAAAATCATTGTTAAAAATATCTGTACATAATTATGATTAAATCAACACGGAATAATTAAATATTTTGTATCATTACATAAAATAATTATTTAATTGGTTTGAATATATTTTCAATATTTGTGTTATGATTACGATCCACATTTTATTATAATTAAACTATAGACATTAAAATAGTGAACATATTATTTTAATTGAAAGCAAATAAATAGAAATACCTTTTTGATACTGTACAATTGTATAACATAGTTACTTAAAATAATAAGATGTAAAGCATGATTAGGTACAGTAAAATAAATGTTTTTAAGTACTACCTACTGTCAAATTGTAATATCATTAGTCAATATATTATACTCAAAAAAATTATTAATTATTTTAATTATTTTTTAAGTCAGTTAATGGTGGCACATAAAAAAGTACAGCATTTCAATAGTTTTAAAAAATATTATCTATTTTTTTAAGTTATTTGAACTACTAATTAAAATAATTTTTTTGATTACATTATTTTCTTGTTAGGTTGATCTTTTTTGATTAGTCTATATATTATTATTTAGACAGAATTATGTTTTATTATTAATGGTATAGCGAGTAAAGGATTAAAATATTATGTAAGTTAACTATCAAATGCGTTATATTATATACCTCGAATATTATATTAACTTATTATTAACTAGTACATTTATTATATTTATATATATGTGATTTCATTTAGGGCAATAAAATACGTGCAGAAATTACACATATATTAATATAATAAATTTACTAGTTAATAATAAGTTTATATAATATTTTACTAGCTTATTTTAAGTTTATTTAAAAACATGTCGGTAGTAAAAACTATTATTTAAATTTTTCTGTAAACAAACTTTAGCTAAATTAAGTGAATTTTCCAATAAGACTTTTGTGTTGAAGTTAAGGCACATCAAACGATGTGGGATGCCAGCTGGGAAACTTTGTGGTGTTTTTAGAAACATGTCTTGGTTTTTTATTCTCTTCATATAAAGCCGTTGTTCTAAAATAAAAATAATAATTTAGTTTTGACACTCACTTAGAAAAGTGGGTTTTATTAATACATATTGTTATTTCTTAATTGCGTAAAATGTTTTAAATATAAAAACGAATTTCGATCAAATTTCTTTTCTAAACACGAATCAATAATTTACTTGCGTACCTATGGTATGTTTATTAATAAACCTTGTACTTTTTAAAGACTATAATATATAAAAATCATACTTCAAACGATTAATTCTAATGTATAAGAATTTAAAGTCTTAATGAGCGAAGTAGGTGGCTCAGGGTCAAATTATATTCCACAAAATGTTGGTTTACTACTTCCACTCGTCTAAACTTTAAATAATTATGAGTTATAATTAATTAACTAATATTTCGAAATTAGATTGTTATGTAGGTATCGAAAATACCTACTGTGAAAAATAATCTATTTTAGAATATTTGAAATATAAGTCGTCAAGCAAAAAAACTCGGAAAATTATCACGATAAAAATGGTAAAAATATAGTTGTCTTGTAATAAATGTTGTTTTGTAATAACATCAAATTATGTATAAAATATTTCAAAAATAATTCGAAGTTTTCGAAATAATAAGTGTACCTATGTATATCACAATATATGCCATATTATAAACTCTTGTTTTAATGTTTTATAGAAAAATTTCAATAGACTCAACAAATTATCACGATTAATTATAGCTAGATTTAAACTGAACTCATGTTTCGTTAAAAAAATAAAAGTGAGTTTGAACTTTATTATGTTTCAAATAAACATTTAATGTATTGTATTATAATATATTATTGTTATGATTATTTTACATTTTAGATTTTTAAGTTTTAGCAATTATAACTAAAAAGTAGGTACCTATATAGTTGTATATTTCCATAACACAATATAAATAACTATGACTATATGTATGTAATATATATTTTGAGTTAGGCTTTCGTCTTGATCACGTTTTTGCGAAGTTAATCATTATTTGTAGAAACATTCAAAACCAACAGTATAGAACCAATGTAATTCTCAATACTCGGGTGTAGCAGAATCGCCTATAAATTGTCCATGCATGTGCGATGTGCGTGTTACATTTTGATGTTACATATTTTGATGTCTAATGGTTTTCCAGTGTAATTAAAAACTGAGCCACTGTTATAAAACGACAATAAAACGAAATACAAAACAGAATTAAAAATACTAATGTTGTTTTTGAAATTTAAAATGATCCGTCGAAAAAGTCTTTTGTTTAGTTAAAGATTCTATTTTGACAAACGTTCTACAGCAGATGAAAAAAAAACACAGAAAAAAAAACATACACTCAACAAGGTCGATGACGACTTGCACTAATCGACCTCTCGGGTGGAATAATAATAATAATGAGTATAAAAAAAAGTCTCTATAGTATGGTTCAGAGACGAAAACACTCGAGCTAGAGACAAAACCACAACATCGATTGATCTCTATTGTGCACACGATGATTCGCCAAACCAAGCTTTCAATATTCTCGTCGTTATGGAAACTCAGAGGCGAATTACCTGGGTGAAAAATCGCTTTTAGTTTATTTTTTTTTTTTTTTATTTAATTTTGACAGTGTTTGGTGTGTATATTAGTGTGGGGTGGATGATAAAAAAAAATCATGGATACTATATATATAGTTTGTCCAAACAAAAGAGTCGACGACTCGTCCATCATCAGCGGACAGGGAGCATTAATATATATAATGTATCACGTAGTGGATTTCCAAACCCTCTTTCCGGCTCTCTATGTATGCTAGCCCACAAATAATACACACGCGTGGTCCGTGTTTTCTGCTATACACAATACGAAATTACAACTTTGATCGGACCCCGGTGTATATATATATGCTTCGTACGTGTAAGTGGATTTATGTTTGCGCCTCGGTGTTTCAATATTCAGCTTCTATATTTATACATGTATACAACATGTAGTAAGCTGGTATATAAATATAGAACCCAAGCTGCAGTCTTGGAATTATTCATTCTGCTAGTATTCGTAAATTATGGTTTAATATCCCGAATATTTTGATGGTTACAGTGTATTGTGCAAAAATTATTCCCGGGAGTGAAACAAGACAAAAATATATATTACATAATACCAACGCTGTTTGTTCCGGATAAGGCCTACCCTAGCCAATATAATTCTTTCGTGGTATATATAGTACAGGTGTTTACCATTTTTTCAGGACTCATTAATTCTAAGTGTGTTACTTAAAACAATAATAGTATGCGATTTTAAATTCGACTTTACGTCAACATTTTTTCATCCTTATTTGCTTAAAAAAGAAGTTATTTTAATGATATAAAATATTCAAAAAAGTAAAACTTGGTTTTATGGTTTTTCTCAACATATTACACACAGCATGTATAATCGTTGTTTAAATGCAAAATTGTTTTCTTACATTTCTTTACTCGTAAAATGTGTTCGATAAAGTTTAATTCAGATGTTTGTTTATATAATGTTCAAAGTTGTCTTTATATTTTGTTCTTTAGTTTGATCACTGTACGTATAATTTATATTAGATCCTTTTAAGATTCGTCATATTATTATGAATAATTCGCGTACGTGTTTGGTTTCTACATATACGATATAATATTATATTATTATTATATATTATGTTAAAATTTCAATGAGCGAAGTCAATTAATAATAAAGTACGGAGAATTGAATGAAATATGCAAATATATCTTAAGATACAAATCATTTAATTTATATTTACTTTACGGTTCATGTTTGCATATTGAAAAGCCCTTTATAAGAACATTTATTTGAAGAATTAAATTTTAGTTTTTGCTAAGTGTGGTATAAGAACAAACTCTTAAAGTTCATTATATTTTATAAAAAAATAAAATATATTACTTGTTTCAAATAAATGTACTATAATTTACCATACATTAGTTTTTGAATCAGAAAAATAATGTATTTTCTAACTGAATATGACTAAAATTAATTAAAAGATTAAAGAATGAAATATTTTAAATTCAAAAGTTTAAAATTTTTAAAGTTTTCTTAAAAACATATTTTAAGCAATTTAATGACTATTTACAGATACAAATAATAATATTTACGAAAAACTATTTTTCGACAAAATGTATTTAAAAAAATTGAATAACTGTAGAAACTCGAAATTTCCACCAAATATTTATATTAATAATTTGTATTGATAATGTAAATATAAAAATATTTTTGAGCTATTTATCGACATTATAAATGTTCTACTTAATTTAAATTTTTTTTAGATTGTATGATTAAAATTTTGTTTGTCAGTAAAAAAAGCTTGAAAATGTAATGTAAGAAGGTACTAATATTATTTTATTATTAAACCCATAACTAAATTTTTTTATAGAAATTTAAAACTATTGAAAATACATTTACACAAATGTTGTCAAATTTATTATTTTGTAGATACAATTTCATAAAAATGTTATGCAAGATTTCTCAAGTTTTTTTACTAGCGTTTAAGATAAAAGTTTAGTTTTAAGCTGGATAAATATTTATGGGCGTTTGAAATTGAAATTTTGACGACATTGGGTATTCAAACGTATAATAACCAATTATTCTAAAATGGTTTTATTTTATTTTATTATTATTCAAAAAACATCAATTGCAGAATCTTAAAAATTCAATTATTATTTAAATTACCATTATATATTCACCACGAATATTTCAATATTTAGAATAATTTTAAGTTATTTATGGAATCATACCATAATCCAATTCATACCGTTCTATATCATCAGTCGGCATTGACTATTACCTACAGGTTTATAACAATAATAGTATAATATAACGATTACTAATAAATACTACTAATAAAATAATAAAATACATTTTAATAAATTATATTATAAGATCACCGCCTCCTTTGAGATCATTATTCATATAAAATGATTTTTTATTGAAATCAAATTGAACTTATCCGTTACAGATTATGAGGTACACTCGTTATCAGCTACTGTACATCAAAATGACTTCTCTGGTTTTTATATTTCAAATTGTTATAGAAAGAAAATACTAATTTATGTTTTTTTTTTATCACCTTTTAGGTATTTGTGTTATTCTATACTTAATTTTTTTAATTTTCATGGTATTTATTATTTGAAATTTTAGGATTTTTATTTGAACCTACTGTATAATATAGTTACAATTATTATTTAAAATAATCATAATATATTTAACGCATTTTATAAATATTTATTTTAGAATAATTTACGATGAGCAGTCAATTTAACAAATCGCAGTTTCGTTAAGTTGAATAATAATAGTTCATTACATAATTTTAATAACCCGGTTAATTAAATTTGAATTTAAAATAAAATTACTTTATTCGTTCTTGTATTCACATGATTATTTTTTGTTGTGAGCAATGTAGCAATGTAGATATGTAACTTCCGAGGGACTACACTTGTTGAAATTGTCGGCATAATTTATTAAAAGTCTGGAATTAATTCAAAATTAACTCATTATTTACTAAATTCAAATGTGTATAAAATTAAGTTAAATGTAATGTTCATAAAATAGAAATGTAAAATATCATTAAGTTAAAAGGTTAAAAGGTTAAAATTGACTTAACATTTTAGCTGGACCATAACTAATTAATCCGTTGTATTCAGCCTTTGTGCTTAATAATGAAGTATGTTAATCAAAGCTTGAAAAATCATTCCTTTTTTTTCCATTAAATTTATTATAAACTATCATTATTATATAAAGTTTTATAAATTGTCTAATGGGTTTTCGTTTTATGTGTATGAAGCGATAGTTTAAAAGGATAAAATATTATGTACCTAAGCATAGTTATTAAACATAGTTCATCAGATTATATGTACATAAACTCACACTTTTCAAAAGCATGATTTTATTTTTTAGGTATATCACATATTATGTTTATTGGATTGTTAAAGAATGTAGTGGCATATTTTAATTAATATTACAGTATTGAATAAGTAAATATTTGGTACTACCCTACTTAGATAAAAATGTGTATACCATGCAAAAAATCGAAGAATAAAATTAACTCGAGATAATAAATAGAGTACTAATTCGTTGGATGTATTTTATAAGTGTCTGTTATGGTTGGGCTGCTAACTTTATGAGGGTATCTAGTAAAATATGATGCCAAAATATAAGTCATAAATTATGTACCTATGATTTTTTTTTAAAACTTCAAATTTTTGTTTTCATTTTCATTTTTGGTATGAGGTGAAAATTATTTAGTTTTAATATTTGAAATTTGAAAATACCGTTAATCGATATTTTCATCAGTATTATGCTCATAGTTATAATAGTAATAACTATTTACGATCTTGGGGACAACAATTACACTCGTTGTACGAATACTATTATTTTGTAGCAAATTATATGCATCTCGTGTTATTTATTTGTAGTTGATATACTTTGTATAGCGTTTGTGGACATAATTTCGATTACGGATTGGATAAAAGATAGCTGTTGCTATTTTGTATTACAACAGGATGTTGTGTGTACCGTGCTTTTAAGGTATTTGTACTGCCGGGGTTCAATTGGAAACGAACCGAGGATTTCAAACAAGTATAGGTAGTCTTAATGTAATGGATTGGAATTATATTGTATATAGTAGATGTTAGACATGGCTTAAATCGGTCCTAGATCGAATCCCTTGTAGAACGAGATAGATCTTTCGTTAAATGTATTTAACAATACCGACGTTGTTTTATACTATCTACGACCACCTACAAGTTACAACCCTAAAAATATGGAACAATACATTTGCTTGGTTTTTGTTTTGGTTAATAAAACCAAAACACAGATATGAGTTTTCATTATTATATTACGTTATTGCGTAGGTACACCGTTCATATACAATATTATTGTATTCGTCTATTCATACGACATGACAAATCGAAGGCTTTGTCTTCAATACTTATTAAACGATTACTATCGCAGCAGGTATTCTGTCAAGTCCAAAATACATAAATACGCATACTATAAGACAAACAGTTATTATGATTCCCAACTATAATGTATATAAATACGCTTTACCAAACTAATAAGTAATAAATATTATACGGATAATGACGTATATTAATAATATATTATATTTGAAACCGACGCGTGGTACTGCGGTAATGTATTCAATCAGCAGGCTCTGTTTAAGTTTAGTCGAGTCAAACACAGTAGTAAGTAGAGCAACTATAATAATAATTGTTGTACTTGGAACGGGGTATAGTTTTAAGTTTTAACCACCGCGTTACAGTTGCGTGCCACAACTCACTACACCGCGTGCTAAACTAATAACATTGTGTTTATTGAACTCGAAACGCGGAACTCGACGTTAATAATATACGATACGACAATACGTTCTTCGTTTCTGGTGAGTCTGTACTGTAATGATAATAATGTAATATACAGAGCGATTCACCAAGCACACTCGCCCCATTTTATCCTTTATTGATTTGTACAAATTCAATTTTTTTTATTCTTATTGTTTATATTTATATATTTTTTTTTGTGTATTTAATGACCTGCGTAATATTTTCAAATACAACTATTATTACATTTAAGTAGTTTGCTATGGCGATACAAATTTATTTTTTCTCTGTAAATCGATTTTCACTGACAGATGATTGTTTTCAAAATGGTGTGGGACCTAAATCGGAATTCGACCGAATAGTTTCTGAGTGTTTGAGTGTTATTTTATAAGAATAATAATTAATGGTAATTATTTTAGTTTCAAAAATGATGGAAATTGAGACGTATAGTCGACAATTCCAAAAATCAGAATTTTAATGATGCTTATAGTTGAATTATTATAAAACGAGTTTGCTTGGCCAGTTACTCTGTAAATAATTCGTCAAAATGCCGGCGAACGATTTTAAGACATTCCGACAGTTGTCTTTGTCTACATTTAAGTACTATACATATAATTTACTGAGCTTGAATAAATAAGTATTATGTTATATAAATATACGTCTTATCATTATGAAATGTCGCACATACCTACTGACCGATATCTAGCGTGCGCCATGGGACCACTATTATAGATATCAGTGTGTCACCATACACTTTGCTCGTTCGAATTGTTTGAATTTACCTTTACCTCAAAAAATCCTTTCGGTCTTATATATATGCGCTTAAGACGATTCTATATTGGATGACCGCCACAAAACTCAATGTCACGCGTTAACGTTCGTCGCAGTGGCGTATTTTGTATTTTGTTTAATGAGATGGAAAGATATAACTTAAAGTATTTTAAATTTCGCTCGAAATTAGGATGATTTGTGATAGAATGATTACAAGTTCATTCCAATTGCCTATATCATAATATTGAACAGTTAATACATCTCTATACCTACGTCCTATATATATTATTATATTGTTCAAAAATTAGCTATATTATGATGATATCAAGGAATGTGTGTATACCTATAAATATTGTATAGAGTAGATATTATGTTATCTAAGTTTTAGGTAGAACACGTCATAGTTATATCACCTAACAGTACCGTATTTATGTGAAACGGTAATTTAGGGATTTCCCCAGGGTGAAAAATCTTTGAGAGTAACAACATTTGAGGGTGTGTTTTTTAGTACTTTTCTATACATTTCATAGAATTGTTATAAAACAGGATAACAGAAAAAATGTGATGGTATTAATAGATACCAACGTGATTTGTTTCGGTAGATAAAAGAACAAACAATATTGTAACACAACATTTCCTATCCAATTTACAAATAGATATTTTATTGTACAATAAAATATCTACATGGATGACAATGAAGCGTGGTACGCTGAGTGTACGACGATGGTACACATTTTATTATAATGAAATATATTATGGATACTCAAGTGTTTTTTCCTCGGTCACTATGTGCGTATATAAGCCTATATTATTATATATACGATGGTCCGCACTCTATACATACGTGTTATTAAAACGAAATTTTGACAAATCGTTAGTGGGGTGTAATTAGCGTTTCCCAGGGGTCCCTATGATACGCGTAGGTATATATACGCATGGAGATAATAATAATGATGTCACGTGCGTGCACATATTGTTATATATTCGTTATATTACACATACGCAATGATATAAAGCTTAATGTTGTACAAGTCGATTTTGGTGGGGAGGGGAAATTATCCATTAAAACGAAACCACTTAAAAATCCGATGTAGGTACCTATTTGATATTAAAGAGTTCGAAATATCATACGTGTGACCAAAAGTATAATCGCTATCGGCTTATACGACATAATATTATAAGCGAATTTTAAATTATAATATTCTAGTTACACAAGACTTATTATTATGCGTTCTGACTAAAATATAATACGTCTATATTGTACCTATACAACGAATATATTCTTGAAGGGTCTTCATCTACGTCGATTTAATCATTTATTACATATTATATTTTTTTTCATAATCACCAATACGAAAAAGTACTAAAATATAAAGAAAAGAGTTTACACAGATTACTTCAGATTAGTGCTCCAACCTACGTTATTTTATCCTTATGCTTTTGATATATTTTGATCTAAAAGTTTTGTGTACTAATGACCTCGTCTAGCACATTGCACATACTCTTTGGATACAGATGAGAAGTGAATGAGCTGCACATACTTGGATAATGAACGTTAGATTAGCCTATTATACGAATAAACGCAATTATTTTCTTACAATGATTTAGTGCTGGGAATGTAATACCCTAAAA
Source organism: Nasonovia ribisnigri (assembly GCA_027563435.1). Classification (NCBI taxonomy): domain Eukaryota; kingdom Metazoa; phylum Arthropoda; class Insecta; order Hemiptera; family Aphididae; genus Nasonovia; species Nasonovia ribisnigri. The sequence goes on along the minus strand of JANEHU010003045.1, from coordinate 35,897 downwards.
CCTAAAATACTGCACATATATAAAATGCATTTAAATTTATTTAGGTTAAATAAGTAATTTTGAACAAAAAGTTCTTATTTATTAAATTAAAAAAGACATTTTGCAGGACTGCACAATTTTAAATTTTCTACGTGGACTTTTAATTTGAAAAAAAATAATGGTTGTCATTTGATTGGCCTTCGCCACTCATGATCTCAATTTTCACGTGATACGGATCCGTTCGAAAAATTACGATTAAAAAAATTTAAATGAATAATATTCGATTAGGTATAAAAACCTTGTTAGCAATTTACAATGATACTTTTTTTTCATCTAAAAATAATTTTCAAAAAACCTAGCTTTTAGTGTAGGACGCCCTAAAGTTCTCTAAAGTTTATATTTCTCAGTTGATTTTCGTCAAAAATTGTAAAATAATAACTCGTTATTCTATAAATGAAAAACACAGCCCATCTCAGAATATCCACTACCCCTCCATAGTGTATAGACATCAATTTTTTCAAAACTCGTCGACTGCATATACGACCGCAATGATATAATATAATATAATATTATCATTATATTATATCGTTTGTTCGGAATTTTTCGGTAACGGTTGTGTCTTGTCCGCAGGTCCGTGTGTGATGGGTGCGCCGGAAGACCGCGGCCGCCATGTTTGTCAGACGGCGGACGTTGTGCTTGGCACCACTCAGCGCGGTGCGGTACGGCGCCCGGTGCGGTGTGCGACGTGTGCGGCTCGGCAATCGCGGTCGGCGACCGGCAGCGGCTGTGGCTGCTGCGACAGCTGAGGTGGCGGCGGCGTCGTTGATAAGGCGCCGGTGGCGGCCAGCACCATGGTGGTGTCGCCCGCAGGATGAAGAAGCAAAACGTCCGCACATTATCGTTGATCGTTTGTACGTTCACCTATCTGCTCATCGGCGCCGCCGTGTTCGACGCCCTGGAGTCCGAGACGGAGATACGCCGGAAACAAGCGCTGGACTGTAAGTTTCCGGACGACCGGCCGCAGGATATAATATATACGTTTACTTAGAAAAGTCTTACGAGCGTTTCTGGCCCCGTGACCCGTACTCCACCGATCCTCATCCCCCCCCCCCATGCCCAACGCCGATCCGCCCGAACCAAGAGAACAAAAATATTTTAGTTGCGGGATGTGGTAAACTCGTACAAAAAGTCGTTCCCGTCTCGGGGGGACGTATCCGACGACGGTGTTTTGGCGACGCGTAGTCCTCTTCCTATGTATAACGAAGACATAATCAGAACAAAATCTAATAAATAAAAATGATATTTTATACCACATTATGTTTAACTAAATTCCAAAACTTATTCGACCGTTGTTGGGTCGCATTATTAGTCATTATCCACTGGTTTAGATAGTTGATGCGTATAAGGCGGGAGTTAAAACTCTTGGTTCGTAGTTTGTACTACGATGTTCACCAAACTCTTCACCACCAAGATAATATTATGTCCATTATAGGACTTTAAACCGCGGTTGTACATGATTAACTATTGAATATTGATTCAGTTTTTATGTATCGATATTTACAGGATATTAACTCAAAGGTTGAAATTTGAAACGATTGCCTAAGGTAAAAAAATATCTGTAATAGTTACCTAGTTAAAAATTCTGAAGTTTTTTCTGACATCGTTGCGCGTTAACAACGAACCAAAATATACAGTAGTAAAATAGGATCACATGATATGTTATATTTTACCCAGATACGCACGTATGTCACCGGTTTATATAGATGAACTGTCGATGATATTATGATAATATTACTAATTTATACAAACTATGATAGTGGTATATACACTGACATATTATACAGTGTAGTAGATAATAGTACCACTAAAAATTTCAGCTGGATGACTTAGGATTAAAATAGGGTTTTGGAGGTGCTACTCTTCATGCTAAATTATATACACATTTTAAGAAAACTTTAAATGTTTAACTCTCTCGTAGTTACTAAAAGTTATTTTACTTAATTTAAACACTTTGTAACAATACGATTGAATATCATGAATTTGCCTAGGTATATAAAGAACAAATTTAAGTCAATTTGTTTTTAGTTATGATCGACAATCAGTTATTATAACAAAGTATGCACTAGGTATACAGTACACACCATATTATACATGCACTATAGTTATGTATATTAGATAACTGGCAATTTATCGTATAGAAAATAAAATTTTGATTATTTTTACGTCATTAACTAATATCAGGCCTATTTGAAATGCAATAGTATACTGCAGCACATATTAAATCATATATATTGTATGTACAGCGAATTATACCACCCTGCACTCCAGCAGACACCACTTACCAGTATCAGCATCGAGTCCATATTATCCTAAACCTCCATAAATCATCACTATTGAATAGTGCCGGACCGACCGAATTCGTTTCTATCGAAATACATTGACACTCGGCCTATGGCTTACCTATTATATTATTATTCGTAAAGAAATAGATATCGAGCTCATCGTCGCAACATCATTCCCGCATCCCGCGATTCGGAAAAATATTGGAGTAAAAATTTTCGTGTGTGGTGCTTGACGTTGTATTGTATGATTGTATGAATTATATTGTACTATAATATATATAACTTTCAAAGGGTGAAAACGCCATATTTTCGGTCAAGGGTGAGCAGGCGGATGTGTATTTTACTCACGCGCAAGCAACTATCTTGTGTAGGTGATTTTTTTCCCACGGTAACTTGGACACGCTGACAAAAATCCATTATTACACCCAGTCACGCGGTCGGTGGCTTACGGTTCTTCTGCGGGGAACACCCTGTACAAAGGAAAAGTGGAAAATAATAATAATAATAATAATAATAATAAATAACGAAAAGGAAAACATACATTCGTATACGCACACAAACACAATACATTGAGTGCATGTTTCGTATTTTCAACACAAAATTCCGTCCGTACAAAACCTTTTTACTTCGCCGTCATGGTTCGACAACGTTTTATAAATGATACCGTTTCGGGGGAACCCGAAAATATACGAGTATCCACTTAATGTTTCCCATCTGCTTTTGTTAGCCATTAAGATTTTGATAAAATACTATACAGTAAATAATATATGTATAATAGTATGCACTATTATACTATATAATATTATAATAGTATATATTATCTACGTGAATAAAAACTACTTCGTATTTGGATTTCGCAAACGATCGTCAAAACTCAAAAGTAATTTCCATAATACTAAGCTATACGAATCTATCTTTTAAAAAATCCTCATTGTCGTCGTTTTTATATAATAAATTTTTTTAATGCAAACAGTTATGTCTATTTCAATACAAATTTATGTTTAGATTTTTAATTTTCAATAGTTCTGTAATTATTTACGATTACGACACAATAATAATCCTGTTTCTCCAGTATACATACATTTTGTATAGGGGAGGGACGATCAGAAAAAAATTTAAACCTAGGGACGCCTGCACAAGAAAAAATAATAAAATATAGATAATATAATATAATTAGGTACAATAGCGTGTCTTTAAATATTTGAATTTGAGTTTAAATAATTTAAGTACAAACTTAGTATTATTACCTGATATACTATATTCATAATGCATTAGATTATTATATAGAAAATATAAAGATTTCAATTTTAAAGCATAACAAGAAAAACATTTTTTGGTAATAATTATTGTATTACAATATATTAAATGGTCCGTCGAACTTTGTTTTGGCCATCTACTTATAGATGTTAGCATACCTTTCAAAAAGTTGAAATGACGCCCCTGAATTAAACAATTATAGTACACGATTAATTTAGTTTTTTTTATGTATCCTTATCACGCACTAATACTAAGAACACTTTTTTATAAAATTAGAAAAAAAAGCCTATGGGGAGATCTGACCCCCCTTGAATACTCCCCTGTGTTCCTTTACATTAAAATTAGTCTTATAGTTCAAGAATGTATAGTTATTATATAATTATGTACATCTCCAACCTTATTGATGCAGAATACTCAACACTTATTAGTTAGGTAGGTAGGTAGTAATGTTAGCTATTACTGAGCTATTACTTTGAAGGGAAATTTCGTCAAAATCTGTAGTACCTATAGGTAACTCATCTTGATGTTGAACCTATAAGCTATGACTAGGTACTTGAAATATTTTAGCTGCAACGCTAATGACCTTTTGCATAGGTAGTCAATTTATATGTCACATAAGACATGTTAAACTATGTCATATATGACACACAAAATATGGTCTATGCATATGGAAACAAGACTTTTTCCCATACAAATTTATTTATTAGGCTTAAGATTTATAACCACACAAATTATATTATATGTATTGAAAAATCTTTAATTAAGAATTAAGAAATAAAAGTTTTTATAATATTCATGAAATACAGAGTACTCGTAGATAGTAATATTTATTGAAACATATTTATAAGTTATTCGTGTTGAAACTATAATGTGGGTATCCAAATGAAAAAAATTAAATCGATAACTAACAGTTGTAATTAATGATGATTCCGTATGAAAACAAATAAAATTTATTTATAATGCGCACAATTAAAAATCCATAAATCATGTTGTCAGTTAAATACTTTCAATTTGTTTAAGTGTAAATACAAACATTAAATTAAATAAAAATAATAATATTCATGTATAAAAAAGGTATATCTAATGAGATAAATTTAAAGGTACAAAATTACCTAATTTCATAAATTAAAAACTACCACAGGTTTTCGTGAAATACGTCAATCAAAACTACTCTACAATAATGAATTATACTCACATTAGACGTTTATATAAACCATGTATTATGCTTATGCTCATGAAAAGCGTATATTATAATCTAATTACACTTAGGGTTAAAAATAGCTGATGTACTATATTTATAACGAGAAGATTCAGTATTTATTTAGTATTCGTTAGTTAATGATTAAACGTTTTATATTTTCTACCTATTCATTGGTATATGATAAAATCAATGCAGATAATGTTTCAATAATGTTATTATATAGTATAGATAATATCATTCTCAACGGGGATAAATATTTATTAATTATTAAACGAAATTAATTAATAGTTATATACTAAATAATATACTATAGATAAATATTTCATCAACGTTCTTGAATTTCAACACAAAAAAAATCTTATTCCCGAAGTATGGCTATTATAAAAGGTCATCTCTTTGAAAAGGCTTCATTGAAATGATGCCTGTAAATTATTTTAAAGACCATGCGACTACTCAGAGTTGACTTCTGAGTAAATGTAAACTAATTTCTGAAAGATTATTATTTTATAAAAATATAAAAATAATTAAAAGCATCAGAGAAGCCATTAACATTTATAATGACAGTGCATCGATTGGAAGTATCAATAATAATTAATATGTAATCATAAATAAAAATTGTGATGAAATTGCGTTAGGAATTCTTTTAATTTAAGTAAAACATAAGATACCTAGTAACGTGTAAGTAATAATACATAATACTTTACGTTGATTTTATTCAATTAATAAAAATAACCGTGAAAGAAAATTAATATTAATTTCTCAGTGTTTCTTACTACCTATAATTTAAAAAAAAAAATGGAATTTATGGTTTTTGACTATTTGAACCATCTTCAATTTCTTATTATATTCAAAAATAAAAAATATTATTTTCTTATAGTTTATACACGACGTTAAGTGTACTACTGTTCTACACGATATTTAATGATAGACATATATATTATATATTACATTTTTTTCTTTTTACAATCTATATAATTTAATACCTAGGATACTTATCCAATTTACTTAAATTGAATGAACGTATCGTAATTGCAAATACAAAAACTATGAAGTGACGTGAGTAAAATAAATATACATTTATATTAATCAGCAACCATATTATGTATAATATTCAAGGTCATTCACTAAGCCCATTTATTTACTTTAGTAATGAATTTATTCAAATTCTGATAGTGGGTATATTTTTTCATTAGGTATATTCAAAGAAAATTTTTTCAAATAATTTAATTTTTTTGTTTTACTTAAAGAAGGATCATGTCCTCCCGTGGCGAGACAAACTTTTTTTCTCCAAATGAGAACCTTCTATTTGTTCTGTAAATTATTTAGTGAATAATTTTTATGAACATTTTGTACCTAATTCAAAATTTAAAAGCGTTTGAACTAAGAACAATAGCCCTTGTAAATGGTGTTACAAAAAATTAATAGACGAAATATTGGACCTAGTAATACAAGTATTTATGTATTTATTATACTTCTGCCATTTTTTTTGAAATTATTTATGTTGATTTTTGGTAGATAAATATTAATCACTAAAATTTTCAAATCTCCATAGCCTCTATACTTTACAAACCCCTTATCATGTACCTATTATCCTTAGTACTCAACGTTAAATAATACAAAAACTACTGGTACGAACTTTGATTCTGATAGGTCAAAATGTTCTATGAAAATCTTACTAAATAATTTACAGTAAAAAGTTTCTCATTTGAAATACAGAAATTTGTATCTCTACCGGACACTCCGTAAGTAAAACAAGAATTTTTAAAAATTTGAAAATATGTTCCTTAAGTAGGTATATTTAAAATTTTCAAAACTATGATTTTTAAATAACTGCATTATTGAAGAAATAGTGGATGAATTACCTTGTAGGTATATAATAATAGTTACAATAATAATAAAATAATAATATGTTCTTCAACACACTGAATAAAACAAAAACGATTAATTTTTTTTCCTATGTTATGAAGTAAATTCATATTCTTAAATGTATTACAAATTAGGTTACTAGTTTACTACATAATATTATTTCGTAAATATTTTTATATTTGCCTATTTACAGACATATTGACAATAACCATTATCCTATGGGAAATAATATTATGATCAATCTGTTGTAAATCGTAATAGAGGATGTCGAAATAAGTAAGATATATGTAATGAATTTTTATAAAGCCATATCGGTTATAGAGGCACCTATAGTGTATAGTATTCTAGTAGTCTATACTTATTAGCTCAGGTCTAACCGTTTAAGTTTCTATGAGGCACTTTTCTTTTGTTAGGTATATAAATAAAATTTTAAAAATTAATACACGCGCCCTAATAATAATAATAATGATAATATAATAAAGAGTGGGTGTTTAAAATATTTTTCTATACCAATTCAATTTTATTATAGAATCTAAACAAACTAAAATTGTATTTCAAAAGTAGATACCTACTATAAAAACACTTTTTATTTACTTACAATATGCAGAGAGTAACGTGGTTTTTATTTGAAATAAAATATAATTTATTTGATTTAAACAATGTTTTTAAAGATAAAACTAATAATAAAATGGTAAGTCTTCCAGTTTATTCAAACAATAAATGTGGATTATATTTCATTTTATATGTATTGTAATTTTTAGAGGGTTATATTATAATATATGATTTTGATACCAGTTATCTTAATAATGTCAATAAATGTTGCATCATTTATAATTGTGTTCATTTTCTGCTATATCAACAATAACGAATTAACAATAACAAAAATTAAAATTAACTGTACTAATTTTGTGATGGTTTACATAGTCATTCATTGTTTTTTGTAAAATATTAACTCAATAGGTACCTTATTAGGTATATGTATACAATAATTATTCACAATTCCTATTTAAACTTGTTGTTAAAAATTAGAAAATATTAATATCCTTATTTATATTTATTTCTTAGTATTATATTTTCATATAAAATTAATTACACAGGATTGTATTTTCTTACTTCAATAGATTCGTGTAATAATCCAATAAAAGTTGCAAGTTATTTCACTGCAATATTTTACGAAATTAGTTTTGTGTAATACGCATTTTATTGGAAAGATGCTAGTAAATACGGCTATATAACGATAGATTTATATACCATAATTAGGGGAAAAAATGTTGCGTTACAGAAATTCGTGTCAATAGGTTAAATATAAATAATGCTTTCGAAGAAAAAAAATTCCGAATAATTAACGGCGCAATAATATATAGCATGTAATATGTGTTGCTATTGTTTCGTACGATTGTCGCGTGGGAAATCGATGAAAAAAAAGAAGTAGACAAAGAGGCCAATATAAATTGTATTGTACCCGCAATGGCGTAATGCGGATGACCGTTATTGGTGTCGTTATGTATCCGATTCGACGATAAAAATAATATAAAAATAAAAAAAACGTGCCACGTTCAATTTGTACTAGTTATATATATATATATATAATTTGTCAAACAGAGCGTGTGTAAAAAAAAATGTTCACAATATTATATTATAGTCGAGTATCGGTCGTGTTATATATTTTTTTCTCTGCGTCTTACGTATACAAAGTCTCACCGCACGCTCTGACTTGTACCATTATCTATGTTAGCTATATGTATATATATACTATATTCTATCTCTTTCTTTTCACTATCTGTTTATAACTCGAAATATGATATATTATGAAAAACAGCCGTGGCAGCGCAATGGCGTGTGTGTTGAATGCGTATAGGGCGAGAAAAACAAAATATACGGAAAAAGTCAGGGGAAGTCCAAAGAGCAGAAAAGAGGGGGGGGAACAGTGTGTACGGCGGAGGAGTCGTCGAGAAATTAAAGTCGTCGCCGGGAGAAGAAAAATACGGCGGACAATGAGTGCCGGCGGCGTCGAAGGGTTTATGCGGGGCGGCTGCAGCGTGTATACGGCAGTGGCGGTGGCGTCGACGACGATTGCGTTTACTCTCACCCACCACGCCAACCGCCCGGGGGGGGGGGGCCTCCCCCGTCCACCGCGGCGGCCCGTCCACCGATCGTCCCCCGCGCACCGCACCGTCGTGCGTCGACCCCGCTGCGACGTGCCGCGCCACGCCGGTCGGTCGCTATGGATACACGCAATGACGTCACCGGCAATACGCCACATCAATCACGACCGGGCCCCACCGCCAGCGACAATCGCCACCCAGGGCGATGGAAGTGGCGGTTGCGACGCTGCGTGGTGGGCGGTGGGAACCGTGCGTAAAAACTGCTCACGGGATAATGTTTCCGAAAAAAAATAAAATTAATTGTATATTTATTATACGATTCAATTCTTCGTCCGTACGTCCAGCTCCTCGCCCCGCACCCCGCACGCCCGCCCGACGACCACCGCGCCGCCGCCACTGCAGTAGTTTCTCTCGACGCCAACGCGCCAAACCCTCGCCGCGCGTAACGTCTGTCCTGTGGCGGCGGCGGAGCGAGGTGGGGTGGGGGAGGGGTGGAGGGAATAGGGTTTAAGGTCGATATGACTCGGGAAGATGGAATGAAAAAAAAAAAATTTCAATAACATTAACTTTGGTTACGACTGAGGTGAGACAACTATTATACTATACGTATAAGTATTGCGTACAATAACATATAATTATATTTTTAATAACCGTTCGTCGAAAAGTTTTATTACGACCCGTAACGCGTAAATTTACGGTATTAATACCGTTGCTTTTGTGTAGCCCGTGATGCACCACTGCTACTGCATCGCGTATGATTTGTACGTATTTATTTAGCTATACCCACTCGAACGGTTGAATGCGATCGTTTTCAAAAATTACAAAATATATATTCTAGCGTGATAATGTCGTCGCAGTATAACGAGTACGGTATTTTTTCATTTTCAAAAAATATATTTTCATAAGCCCGCGCCTTGCAACGTCCACTCGCAGCAGTAAACAATAACAAAACGTTCCGTAATGTAATATATTATTATATTACATTATATACTATTATATTATGTAGGGCGTGGCTGGAATTTTGTGTAAGTACATACATAAAATCGTCGGTTGATGGGAAGTTATACGATGTACACAGCGGCTTGAAAAAAATTATAATAATTAAATTCAAACGACCCTATAAGAATAAATAATTATAATAGTGTATTTAATTTATATATAATATAATATTATATTATATTATATTCAATCATGCTTCGAGATTACTGAAAGATTTTATTTTTGGATACACATTATAGGTATTTACTAAGGACTAAGGTATTTTCTACTGATTTTTAACGCAAGCTACGCAGCACATTTAATTTTCGTCTTTTATAAAAAAAAAAAATATGCATATTCAAAATTATAAAGTATAACACGTTATAATTTTTTTAGAAGATTTTTCACTAAGGTGAATTTTTATGAATTTTTAACCTGTATATTTTAAATCAGATTATATGGTCATTGATCACTAACTTTATTTTGACTCTTAAATAACAAAATATACTGGACTAATAGTTATTTATATTTTATAAGCATTTAAAGTTTGTAGCAAAGTACAATATTGTAGTTCAATTTTGTGGAGTATTTACTTACTCTCTTATTTTAATTTGAATACTTGTGCATAAAAAATGAATGGTTCGATATTCGAAAATAATATCAAACGTAAACATTTTTATTAACATTTTTTTGCATATGAATATACCTATTATATAGATTCCCGTTAAAAAATATAAAACAAAAGAACACTCAAATTTAAAAATAAAACACATAGTCTAAGTTCTTTGCTAAAATATATTATAATAGTGTAATATATAACAGTATTTACCTAAAATTATGTGTAGCAACTTAAAATGATTATATAAATTATTATAAAGAACCCATATTTTGAAAACGAATCGACAGGGATTCTGATTCCTGAGCGTCTCGACTTAGAATAATCACCCTCGTGTACGCGAGGCTGTTAGTTTATAGAAGATTGCCCCGTTGAATTATATATAATACATATTATATAGTAAGCAACCACGCTGTTATTACGCGCACCTGCAGGATTGTGACGGGCTTAGATAAAACAAACATATTATATAAATATTAAATGAGTTCATGTGTGCGGGTGTATAGGTGTATGTATGTGTGTGCGTGTAGGTTTATGTATGTGTGTGTGTTGTTTATTATAATACGGGAGGAAGAAAAAATTACTATTCTGTGCCTCCGGGACGTAATTATTTATAAAAACTTGTCCCGGTCAAGACGTAGGTATACACGCAGTGTTTATATTGCAGCCGACCTCATGCGAATCTCTCCGAACTGTTCAAATATTTAATGGCTCCTACACAGCTTCTTTGCTACCACCGTAACCCGCGACGGGTGTGCTGAGTTCATTTTGATCACACACAGGCGATATAGGTATACAATACATGCACACATAATGTATAGTATATATTATATCGCACTAGGTACTGAAATTATAATATAGTGAAGCAACTCAAAAGATGCTAATTACTCAAAAGACACAAATATTCCTCGAAAGTAATTAGAAATTTAAGATTTTAAATATTATACATATTAGATACCTCTCCCACACATACGAATTGTAATTTCATTTCAATTTCATTTTGAATAAGAGGTGTCAAAAAATATTTGGTTATTATATGTTTAGGTACAAGTATATCATACTTGATCGCGTTGGACTATTTATTCCCTCTTTTATTGGAAAATTTCTAAAGGATATAATAATAACATTCGTACGTTATATTTTCGTCTTGTGATATTAAATTGAAAATTTAATCACCCAGGAAATATTATCGATCGCAAAACGGTTATATGTATTTTATTAATAAATTCCACAAATGTTGTGTTTCCTTTAAGGATAGGTAATATATATAAATAATAATGTGTAAGTATAAACCATAAACACATTATGCACGGTGGCCGCCTGCGATCACTCAATTTATTATAATATACGAGCAAACACCTAACAAAAACGATAATGATTTGAATTGAAAACAGTTTTATTTTTCAAAATATTTATTTTTGCAATCATTCACGTTATTGGATTTTCAATAACTTTTTTTACTAGAAATAATACCGCAATGTTATTTATCATGTTCACGACTATGACCAAAAATAAAATCATAAGTCTCGAATCGTAAAATACTTTTTGTTGTACATTTTTTAACAAGTATTTTAGTACCTACGTATAAAAGTGTAACATTAAAGCTACAGGTATAATGCGTATCTTAATCAAATGCTACACTCTTAACAAAACTTTTTGGAATTATGGAGTATAAAATTTTTATATACTTCAAATAGTAAAGTTAATGTAAAAACCTTCCATAGCTATATCACGCCGTTAGGTATTAAAATATGTGAATATCACGAAAAATAAGCTCGTTACCTATAAATTGAGTAAGATTATAGTTATTAGGTAATAGGTTGTGAATTTTAATTATAACGCTAAATAATTAAATTGGGTGTAAATTATTCCAAAACTTTTTAATTAGTGAACCTACACCTGTTTTTATGATGCTTGTTTTTTGTATTTGAAATAAATTCAACCATAATATTTCTACTAAAAAACGTAGTAATCTTTTATCACCTTTTCATGAAAAATAATTATTTACCATACATACATTTTAAACTAGGACAAATAAGTTATTCTACTTATTGTTTATTATCTTTCAATAAATGGACTTTTTACAAAATGAATTTTGAAATATCATCATTTAAAAACCCGATAATATGTCACCTTCTGCAAATGTATAATAATATTATAACGAAAACAAACTCATCGTTCATAACAAAAAAATAAGTGAATCAGATATTTTACGTTTGACATTTTACTTTTAAATCTTATATATAGTCATATTATGATAATATATATTTAAAAAAGCTACATTTCAGATTAACGGAAAGCTATAGTTTGGGACCAGTCAATTTAAAAATATTTAAAAAGGTAATGACTAATGAACAGCATTTACCAGATATCTCAATTAGAAGTTTTTGTGAATCGTCACTAAATTTTAATAAATTATATGAGAATTCTACAGAAATAAAGATTATCTACGAGTTTTAATAGGCGTATTGAATAATTATTTGATTGATGGTTCATCGTCCAGCACTTTTTTATGCATACTTATATGTATACAGTTAACATTTTAGACCAACGAGTATATATAAATTCTTGTGGTTGCAAAAAAATCGAATATTTAAGTATTAAAAATGTAGGTACATAGAAACAAACATTTTACATACAATTTAAGTTTATAGGAATTATAATTTTAAATTATTTTTACGTGCATCATAAACTGAATTTATCAAAACTGTATTCAATTTAAATTTATCTTTTTTATAAGATTTGTTTGTTTTATTATTTTATTATGTACCTAGATAGTTATATGATTAGTGTGCTAAATGGTCGAATTTTATTTCTTTAACTTATAATTATATTATAAAATATTAATGTTCCTATTTTGTATTACGTGTTTCCAAATTATTTATTATTTTTAAATAAGCTTAATATGATTAATAAAATATACGATTAGCAGTTTAAATCCTTAATTTATAAAGTCAAAGTAACTTTTTTCAATTTAAAAACTACTTCAAGTCAGATTTAATAAAGTTGTTCTCTATTGTACTCAATAAGCTATCTACTCTAACGCACATATGGTTATAATCATATATGTTATGTGTATGTATGTGAGTGTGTGCGTTTATTGTTTATGGATTGTTTCTTTTGTCTCTGTTTTCCGTCGACACAATCACAACTATCCAATTCTATTAGTCCCCCAATCTGTCTAAATGTTCGAATCCCAAAATGTCTTGGCTGTTATCTCTACTTTTCGTTATATTAGCAATATATTTTCGTAATCATGGACGGCTATTTTACTTTTATTTAAATCAAAATTATATTACTTTAAAGTATGAACAAAAACAGACCCTACTTTGTATAAAATAAGATTTGAAAACTATGTGACGTTTATTCTGGGAATGTATTGAAACAACATACAAATACCTACAAAATATTACGAAATTTAAAAATTATTAATTATATATATTTATTTTAATATTTAAAATAGATATGTTTTTATTATTAAAAATATATATTTCAACTAAATTAATATTCATTGATATTGGTTGTTTGCATATAAAATCAATATGAACTATACAATAATCTAACATTTCAAACATAGACAATAATATATAGCTAGCGTCCTTATTTTTTGGTCGTTTCTCACAAACACTTTTATAAATCTGATCGTCCCAATAATAAAATATTTCAAACGACTTCTTATATCAAACGATATAATAGGTATATTCGCTTTCAGCTTAATTGTAGGCAATCAATATTTTTTATTATCGTGAGCCAATTCCCTTAAAACATCGAAAAGTTCATAAAATAGATGGAATAACATTTAACGGCGATGTAAGTTTATCTAATTTAATCGGTTGACTTTTTTTTTTATCATCTACTCTCGGCTGTTACACTGACACTTAATACGCGGAGTGTTTACCATGAGGATCAACTGTATGTTTAAGTGAATCGTTTTTGTGTTAATATCCCCTCTCTATATAAAAATTCTATACTTGGATAATCGTGTGTGTGTGTGTGTGTGTGTGGCTTACGTGTTCCAACCGGATTTGATCGGTCGAAAGCAAAATCACTTTTGGTCGCACCCTTTGCTTCACCGAAATCCTAGCAGTAAGTTTTGGTTTAGATTACCGATACGCGTATCGCGTATGGGAGGAGACAATACGACTACAAGAACTGCTTGGTTTAACCGCACCGAACAAACGGGGTCGCCGGCAGGTGGCGGATGGTTGTAGCGTATACCCGGAGAATGTGACGAGGTTTTTAATAAACCGTGTTTCGTTTATTTTGGTTTCCTATGGTTAAACAAAGGATATTATGGGATCGAGAAACTGAGATAAAAGACGAAATAATATTTCGTACGAAACCCCCACCTCTACTCAGCTTGGAAGTGTTCATTGGTTTTAATGATGATGATATTATTATAAAAATAATTATAATACCTAAATAATAGTGATTTATGCCAAATGGGAAAGTAATCGCTTTCACAGCTCGTTTTAATATTATTTAATTTTTATTTTCACACTTCAAACAACAAGAATATTTTCTTTAAAAAACCCAAAGATGTTGTTATTAACTTAACGACCAATTTTTTTTTCGTTTATCCACACTATACGCAATTTTGATACACATTATTGTGTATGCGGACTTGATCCCTTCTACCGTTCTCAGAACCGTGGCATTTCACGAAAAATAAAATGTTATCTCATACCTATTCTTATAAGGTGAAATTGAAAGTCGTAAAAAACTTTTCAGGAAACCCAATAATATTATTTATATAATATATACATTCAAGTATAATAAGAAGTATTATAATATATGTTTAAAAGGTTAATTTTTTTTTACTTTATGATTGCAATATTACAATCAACCCGATATAATTTTCTTCGTATTCCTTTTCAAGAAATCACTTTCAGTGGGTGGAATATTTAAATATAACACGAAAATATTTATGGAATCACATTATTACAAAAGATCTGAAAACAAAATTAAAAAATACCAATTTTTTACCAATACAATTTTTCATATTTTCAAATTCTATCACAGAATTATTTTGTTTTCCCGTGTATCTGTAAAAAGATATTTTCAAAAATGATAAAATACGCTTATATGTTTCCTAGAACCGTATATATATTATAGTAGAATTATTTTTACGATCACGTAAGCAATAAATTTTGGCTTACTTATAGGGATTTTTCTTAAAGCACTGAGCATAATTTATATACGTTCATGTTAAATCTTTGGTAGTGTGCCAACAATGTAAATCTAAACAACTCCATGCGGTCTACTGGTTGATGAAAAAAAAAAAAAAACATTATCATTAATTTCAATTAAAACACCCAAAACAGAATTTATACTTCCTATATACTTCAATTAATATTGGTAATACGCTAACAACATGTGAACGTAATAGAATTAATAA
This sequence comes from Nasonovia ribisnigri, assembly GCA_027563435.1. NCBI lineage: Eukaryota > Metazoa > Arthropoda > Insecta > Hemiptera > Aphididae > Nasonovia > Nasonovia ribisnigri. The sequence goes on along the minus strand of JANEHU010003045.1, from coordinate 20,155 downwards.
ACCGTAATAAATAATGTATTACTGCAGGCAACATTAAAATTTGTGTATAATAGTATAATATTATACTATTGTAATTAGCTTATTGTTTTAAAGCAATCGATTAAAATACGGTAACGAAAAAGGGGTTGCTTTATACTTTTTTTATCACTTGGTAAATAGTTTTGTTTTTGAATATTTATAACTGCCTTGACGCAAAACTCGGGCTGAATTGTTGGCCAAATTTGTTTGAACTTATTATCATATTGTGTCAGTTGGTAATGTGTATAGATTTGAATGTTTGAACACAATTATTATGAATTGGAAACAGGAAAACACTATCGGCAATGGTGATGTGAAGCTCTTGCGAGACTTGTCCAACGTGAGGAAGACAATATAATTGTGGTTAATTATTAATGTCGTAGAACCATTTTAAAATGACTTTGGATAAGAATTAATTTCGTCGCCATAATGATTCTTAAGCGCAAAGTTCGAGTTCTGGTTACATTGCGCACACGTTTGTGGTCCAAGGGGTGTGATATAAAAAGTATTCATGAAAAAGAACGTATTTTTTTTTTCCTTTTTGTCAACGATCTATACACAAATGCGTAGACGTAGCGATAACTGGGTCAAGGAGTCGCGAGAAAAACTATGTGACAGAGTCGAGTACCTACTTATACAAAATATATTCGTATGTGTGCGTATATGGTTATAATAATATAGGTACCTACCTACTGTGCATAGGTAGTGTTTGTTCGGTCGGGCTGGTTTTATAATATATTTGATGTACAGTAAGTCGGGAAAGTATTGAAACACCAACTCGCCCATTATGGTGAGTACCGCTTGAATACAGGACGGTTAAATTCTTCGATGAAAAAACATGTGCGATTATCACGAAAAATGTTTAATACACGCGAGTCAGTTATAAGTATAACGGATACGTATATATAACATTAAAAGGTTTAAAACTATAACTTTTAAGGTACATAACACAGTTGTGCGTATCCATATTACAATATTATAATGGAGTGGAACCCGTGCTAGACAAATCGAGAGTCTAAAATCTATAGTTATAGAACCCCCTACGCAGCTAAATTTGTTTAGTATTCATTTTTCAGGTAAAAATTCCTGAATTAAAAAATTTTTCTTCTTTTTTTGTTTTGTTAACGCAGCCATAGAAGGGATAATTCTCAACAAGTACAACATATCCACAGACGACTATCGGTTGATCGAGACGATTGTGCTCAAGTCAGAACCGCACAAGGCCGGACAACAGTGGAAGTTCGCCGGAGCATTTTACTTCGCTACAACGGTACTCACGACTATTGGTACGTATATGTTAAAATACATTATATCATAGAAGTTATGATAATATTTGCGCACGCTCTTATATGTGTATGTGTGTGTGTGTGTGTGTGTGTGTGAGTAATAATTTTATATAGGTAAAGGTTTTATGGGTTTATATTTTGTATGCATAAATGCATAATCCAATATCAACTATACCATCGACAGAGAATAGCATCGCTTCTAAAAGGATTATTGAGGATTAAAACACTTTGCACCTTTTTAAGTATACCACAGGCGAAGTGCACTTCGATTTCTCTCGAACGTTTTAAAAATGCTCCACATTGTGACCCGATTTTTTACCCTCTACTTAATTTTTAAAACAGAAACAACATGCCACTGCAACAATACAAAACATTTTCAGAGAAACTCTTTTAGAGTTTCTTTTTGTTATAATTATTTTTTTTTTCATGTTGATACTTTTGAACTTTGTACAATAATAATACTCGAGTTTAAATCCAATGATTGATAATTGTACAGTTATTTAACTCATAATCACTGAACAGTTTGTATTAGAGTTATGAGATATAATATGCGGAACAAATGTTATTATTGTAGATAAACAAAACACAACAATTAAACAATTTTTTGTGTTCAAATTTTATAAGGAACTTTTTTTTTTATTAAGTTAATGAATTGTATTAGTATATTAATCCCATGGCACTAAAGTATTACATCACTTTCTAATTTTTCTCAATTATATAATCTCTGGAAATTTATATCAATTTTAGGACATTCGACATTTTTTTCATCCATAGTACAAATATACTTTTGTGTAGATAGAATTGATTCAAATTCCACGAATCACCACGTCGATTAAATTTCTTTCAAAGCAATGACAAATGGTGTTGTAAATCTGTTTTAATTTCTATTTAATGAGACAAACTGTGTAAAAAAATATTTGAATGGTATTATATATTTTCTTTATTAATAATATATTATTAATGTACTACAATAGTTATTAACATGATTCTATTGGTAAAAATGCCCCCCTCCCCCAATTCGAACAGACATCACTCTCTCAGTTAGGTATGCGTAATTAATATGTCGTTACTTGTTTTTCTTTTTAAACCTTCCGTATGCCTGACCTAGTTTATTAAACGCTGCAGGTTACCATTGTTGAATACTATAATAGTTGCTACCTACTATATATTATGAGTACTATTCATAATACTACTCAAAAACTTAAAAATAATATTCAAACCGTTCTTCGTTTTATCGTCGCACACAATATCAATGTCAAGATTTTTTTATGATATCCTACTACTTTCAACTTTGAGTCGGTAAAAATAATGATGGCACAACGCATGGCTAAATTCGTGCATGTTAGTAGCTAAATGAACTCTTATCTAAGAGGATTCATAAAAACGTGGCTCGTAAAGACATCAAGATATGTGGTCACTGCTCTGTGACAGTTTATTTTTATTTGAAACAAATTTATTTAAAAACCAAAATAAAAGTATCATATGATTATACATAAAATAATTACAATGGTTAAAATGTATTAAAGATAAAAACTATCGTCCATTTTAAAATATGACAAACTCTATAAACACAATTAAGTACATTGTAAAAACTAATAGTAAAATACTAATATCGGTGCGTTATACTGATCTGCGATCACCGAATTAATAATAAATAGCCCTCATAAAGACAAATGTTTATCATTGTAGCTGGCTGAAGCAAATTGTTGGACGTAACAGAGTTATTCCGTTATTAGTCATTATTTAACAGTACACTACAGCAGATGCATGCAATATATAATTGTGTATTATTTATTTCATTTCTGTAATAATGTATAGTTAATTCTAATAGTAAAAATAATACCTACGATTATTTAGTAAGGATTATATTAAAAACTATTTATATATGGTACACCAATTTAAAAAGCAAATTTAAATTTTCTATATAACAATTGAAAGAAAATTAATCACTATGAACCACTTGTGAGTGTGCCACGTTAATCTATTGATAAAAATATTTGATGACATTTTTAAAACAAACAGTTTTTTTTTTTAAATAGATAACAATTAAATTGGAACAGTTTCATATTGATTGATTGTACCACATTTTTTGTCTCTCTATACTATAATAAATTATACACAATACTAAACCAATGGTTGCTTCTATATCGTCGACCATATTAAAAATATATTATATTCAATGTTAATGTGTTAATATTGACACTCTCCGAGTGTCAGTGTTCTAAAATTATATTCACACCTTATTTCAATTGATCGAAGAATGAGTTATCAATATTTTAATTAATTTTATCTCGTTTATTGAAAAACTATTGACGGTAACTATAATAATAATATATATAACTTCAGATATTATTATTATTTTATTTTATTTTGATATTCCCTAAAAGCTTTAGAATTACGACGCCACCGATGATACTAACATAAAAAGTACCGAGTGTTACACCCGATCGAAACTAATTCATTAGGAGATTGTCCGGGAAAACTCTAACTTTCATAATTAATAATACCACAATATAATAGGTATATACGGTATATATGGATTAAATACAATAATTGGCATCCAGTAATTTGCTTTAGATTCAGCCAGGAAATTTGGAATCCGCAAGTCGTCTATATAAGAAAATACATAGCATAAATGGTCTTCTCGGAAAGGTTCAAACACTCTCGTATCAAATATTTATTTTGTTTGATATCAATATATTTAATATACCAGAGTGCTTCCTCTCCTATAATTTATACACCGTACTGAAATATCGTACGAAATCCAAAATCACAGTCCCTTTATAAAAAAGTTTCTCATTCCCTCGTCTTTGGTAGTGTTGATACCCGGGTGTTTTGCGCGATTGTTATAATCTGACGATTACGGAGGGTGCATCTGGAGGATTTGACAATATTGTACACCGAAAAAGACACATTTAAATAATATTCATAAAATCTTCCAGGTACACTCTGTATAATGTTAATCACCCGGCCTCTTTTTCACCTCCTGCAGGTTACGGGCACTCGACGCCCAACACAAAATCCGGAAAGTTGTTCACCATGTTCTACGCGATGGTGGGCATACCGCTGGGCCTAGTCATGTTCCAGAGTATCGGCGAGCAGCTGAACAAATTCTCGTCCGTGGTGATCAGACAGGCGAAGCGGGCGCTTGGCTGCAAACGTACCGAAGCCACCGAGATCAATCTCATATTCGTCGTGTCCTTTTTGTCGAGCTTGACGATCGCGGGCGGCGCGACGGCGTTCTCCACGTACGAGGGCTGGACGTACTTTGACTCGGTCTACTATTGCTTCGTCACGCTCACCACCATCGGGTAACTTAACCTAACCTAGATATTTATTCAATATATAACACGACGAAGGTATACAATTATTGACGATGACAATAATAATAATAATGACAGCTCTATGATATAAAAGTGACAATATATTATTATATATAGTTCACTTAATAATGATATTATATAATGGTGATGATGAAGATTATGATGATAATGGTAGGGAAATACTTCGTATTATAATATACTATACCTACCTATCTACCTACATCGGATAATAGTCCCCGATATATATATCCCCAACGACGTTTTCGTGTTATCTGTAGATAAACCGCATCTTCCCTCACAGTGGTCCGATTGTTTACGACCAGTTACGAACAAATAAATATTATCATCATTCCACCATTACTATTATAGAGCATGATTTTATTATTATTGTTATCGTTTATTGTCCGACCGTGATTACCTAAGCCACTGTAACCGCTGTCCGCTTTGCTAATGCAGTATTATACTAAAGTTAAAAAACGCTTCTTTCGCAAAACCAATTTCTGTACTAAATCAACGTGTAATATGTATTACATTACTACACCATAAAAATAAATATAACATACTGCTGACAAAGTGAAAATTGTATGATTGCTTTTTTATTATAGTAATTTTATTTATTTTTTTATTATTTGTACCTATAATAACATAATGGCTTGAGCTTAATAATTCGACGTGACCTTCGTAATAATCTGCCGAAACGGCAAAAACCTCTGGCCACTTATTTTCTCCCTATTTATACATAGGTACTATTTATATACTTTACACTCTACACACACCAACTATATTATTACATTTCACATAATTGAAATTAAAAACAAAAAAATAAGGGACAGTTTAATATTTTGCTCGTTGTAACGTATTATAAATCTTAAAAATATAATGATTAAAACCATGATTGTTATGAATATTTTGATAATATAATTTTATGAAATAACTACAACACCCATCGCAGCTAATAAACGTTTAAACGGTTTGAACAACAAAATAAGGTATTACATAGTACTGATTTGTGGATTTCTTGAATTTTTTCGCATTACAATTTGTATATCTTTTTGATTTCAAACAATACTTTAAGTTTAACCAAAAAATGTAATTATTTTGTCATTTGATTTTGTATCATAAATGTCCATTATTACTTTTTTGGACAGAAAGAGTGCTCTAAAATTTTAATTTTAAAACAATATATAACCCCTTCAGATGCTATACATGCATAATGTATTTATGTATACATTATAAGGGGTAGAATTCTCTCCTCTGTAGATTGGATTTTGGCACAGTTGATTCCTACTTTTAAGTGGTAATTTTTTCAGTAGTTTCAAAAAGTTTTTAATAAACCACCGATATATGTTGATTATATAACAGTTAATTGCAAAGAGTGGTCATAATATTGATTTTATGTACGTCGATTTCTTGTTGTATAAATAAATTTCATACTAAACACTGTTACTTTTAAAATATTTCAACGTAAAAAAAACTAAGTTCATATCTATAATTTTTAGTAAATGGTTATAGATCAATAATGCTGATCTTTTCTATGAAGATGTCTTTATTTATTTTATTTTTGTTCCCGTTGAATTACGATGTCTCAAAATAGTTTTTTCTTAACTTTGTGAAATAAAAAATAGTATAATATAAAGAAATTAAAATACAATTAAACTAAAAGTTAATATTATAAAACACATGCATGTGTGTTTAAATTACTGTACATAATTTAATTTATGTTACAGATTATGGTAATATGATTAATTAACGATGATTGTTTGGTAAAACAATTTGCATGTTTACTGTTTGATAAGTAAATACTAATAATATATGTATATTGTATATAGTATGTACACATTTTTGTACAAAATATATGTATATTATCAAATATACTTGGGTATTATTACAACGTCTATACATAAATAAATACTTTTTTATTTTTTAATTAGTATTATAATAAATAATATTTTATTAAGTAACAATTTTTAGATCCGCACGGAGTGGAGCGAATGAATGTACCTATAGTATTTACTGCAATGATGTGTGTTTTTTTCATTCTGTCAGTAACATTTAAGGTAGTACAATATTGCGCTCTGTTTTTTAGTATCAGCATCTTTTCTAATAAAAAAGTAAATCTAGTTGGTACTTTTGAGAGGTAAAAATTGAAAATTCCAAGTAGTTGTAAAAAATGTCTAGAAAAACAAATAAAGTGGTAATATTTACACAAAACCAATTATTAAAAAAATCAATTTTATTTTTTTGATGTAACTCATAAACTAAAAACTTTGGAAACCGTGGACCCTAGACGATATATTGATAGAAGATTCCCCAGAATTTATTTTTTATGAAGGTTTAGAACTTATAATTTTTATGATATTTGATATTCAGTGGTAAATTATCAAATTCCTATATTAAACGGTTTTTAAACTAAACCACTCATTGACTTTTACTTGTTTTTTTATATTTTGTGATATTAAATTTAAAACAATGTAATAAATCATTGAATTCGAAAATCGGCTTAATAAGTGCTTACAGCCGTCATTTCTTACAAACCATGCTTGCTTGAATTATTCCAGCATTTTCGATGGGATCGGTAGTTTTACTTTACACGAAAATAACCTATTGATACAATTTAAGAATTACCTTTTCAAAGTACCATCTAGACTCGATTTCCAAACTACAAAGGCGATACTTTAAAAACTTTTTGGACACTACTTTTAGTTTAAAAAGTTTTCACAGCAAAAAAATTTTAAAAGTATATGTTTTACAATACTTTTCTTGTTCTGTTCAGAATCTATATCCTTATTTTATTCTCAAAATATTAATATTACAACAATGTTTTTGAGGTAAAGTTATGTATAATAAATCATCAATGCAAAAACTATTTCTTTCTATCTACCTATATTTAATAATTTATGTATTTCGTATTTATATAATATAATAATATGTAAACACTGTAACTATTTTTCTGTATATTGTACTTGATTTATATAGTCCTATTTTTCATAATTGTATCACGTTTATTATTTACATTATTTTAAAACTATTTCAAAGATAAAAATATGTATTTATTCATATTTCCTGCGGTGGAAAAGAATATTGTTTCTTTGGTGAAAAAGAGAATCTAATATTATTATCTAGTCTGGTGGAAAAGGGATAAGGTTTATTCTGTCAAAAAAGAGAGCGTTCTTCAATGTTTGTCACAAAATAAATAAAATAAACAATAGAATTTTGTACATAAAAAAAATATGCTCATTTTATAGTTTATTTTGTTCAATGAACAATATGCGTAGTATTAAATATATAGGCATCATGATATTGTTATTTACAAAAGGTCATAATAAACGTATAGATAGATATGGTTATTGATTATTATTATTATTTCAAAAATATTTTTTCAGATCAATTAACATTTTTATGAAGTAAAATAAAAAACCCGGGTATATAAATATTACAACAATTTCTTATTTTTTCATATTTCCTTTTCAGCAAATTCTACTTTACTAGAGCTTGTTGAATGTAGTTGTCTACATTTAAGTACCTGTAGCTAACGTATTATTTATAAAGTGTAAAACGAAGTCTCTATAATATGATTTTTACTTCAAACTATATTTATTGTGTCGGAAAATAAAAATAATTACCATTCCAATTTAAAATATTAATATAGGTATAGGTGTACTCATAAAATAATATTTTAATTATTAATTATTTTTGGCGCTTTTATGATAATCATATTTTTTTCATAATATTTTATCGCACACGCTATGCTGACCCACCTTTCACTTAATGTATACGTCTTATTAAAACAATTATGACGATATTTTTATTCAAAATTTTCTCAAGTCAAAAAGTTGAATCGATGACGATTTTCTGGCTGCTTCTCATACGTCTCACCTATTTCTGCTTCTGTAGTGCTACTAACCATTTGCTATGTATCGAAATGGCTTCATTATATAGGTTAGGTATATATTCTATATTTATTACATTTTTGATTTCGGACATTTCACAGGTTCGGTGACATGGTCGCCTTGCAGAAGAATAACACGTTGAACGACAAACTCGAGTACGTGGCGTTCACATTGATATTCATTCTGTTCGGGCTAGCAGTCGTGGCAGCATCGCTCGACCTATTGGTGCTCAGGTTTGTCACGATGAACACCGAGGACGAGAGACGAGACGAGGCTGAGGCGTTACAAGTAATGTTAAATGATAATTTATTCAATAACTGTTACAATGAGATATTTAAAAAACAAAACATAATCATCATCAAATGACGAGTGTCGTGCGCAAAAAAACGCAATAAATTCCATTTCCCGCTAAAAACGCTTACACACAAGTGAATGGCATATTATGTTGATGTGGAATTTGTTTATAAGGTTAAATATAATAATATAATATTTGGGTCGAATGGACTTGCGGGGAAAGTCCCGAGTAATTTTGGTTAAATGCATTTAGTAGACATCAAAAAACTTTTAAAATCGTATTTACGAAAATAAAAGATTGACCAGTAAAAATGAGTGTCTGACATAAAAAAATATCGTCAGCCCCATTTGGAAAATTCCGCAATAACCTGCATATCGGATTCGAGATTTATTTAATCTAACTCTCGTAACCGATGTTTCGAATATATAAGAAACTACAGGATGGACGATCACGACAACTATGGGTGGGAACGTTTCGAATATGTGCCAAACAAATATAATATAATACAGCATAGACGCTTGTCCCATAGCAGAGTATACAATATACATATATGTTTAAATATAATAAAATTATTTACATACGGGCAGATTTCCATTTGTTTTTATCCGATTTCGTTCTTTACGCGTATGTTTGTATTCGTTTCGAATACCTCGGGAAAGGCAGGTAGAACAAATACTTTTGGGGAAAAAACACAATGCAATAATAAAATCCGTATACCAGACATGCGGTACCTATAGCTATCATACGTCGATGAAGGGTGGAAAAATCCGGGAAAAAGCCACAACGCAGTGGGACTGTCATTCGGATGAGGAGTGTTCAAAGCGGCACTGTATACGATTGTACAGAGTGGGCTGTGATATGCTAAAGTTTTTCTGTACGTATTAGCAATACATGTAGACCTATGTTTCTCTATCGCGGTCAATTATAATAGCACAACATGATATAAATATGTATGATATATTTCATATTATTATTATTATTATTTGTATTTGTATTATTATATAATTACATAAAAATGTTCGGTCGATGTCGATGCACCCGAGTTTTTTTACACGATTTTCGTTCCAGTATCTCGTCGAGTTGTAAGAATGTAAGTACCTACAGAGCACACATTGAGATGTCAGAGAGAAGGAAATGGAATACGATATGACGCATAGTGTATTATGTGATATAATATAATTTCAGAATGTTTAAATTTACCACAATATAAATTGAATTTACAATAAAGTAAAATTTTAAGAATTAGTAACTATTGAAATATAAATTGTTAAATCTAGTTATTGGTGTAGTCGAATAGGTATACCTACTGCGATAGGACGTATAATTAATAATGAATAATAATAATGCATTTTTATGGCTAATAATTGATTTGACTAGGTAGGTATTAACACGTCTTATGACATAATATATTATATGTTTTTTTTAAGTTATCTGACGAATTGTTAACTTGAGAAAACTGTTAAACTACACATTATAATTATAAAGTTACAATAAAATAATATCCTTTTTTTCTCTTATAATATATATATTATCTGTGCATATCATATATTTATCAACAATAAAATATATCAAATACGTGCAAATAACCATGAAAAATTCAATTTTTTCAAATGTATTAATAATTATTAAGCATTTTACTGTCTTTATTGAATAATTATGAATTCGCGAAAAATCATCTTAAGGTATTTTTTTATAGATAATATACTTAAATTCTACTCACGTTATAAGGTCTTGAAATTGTTTTTGTAAATGCTTTAGTTTTAATGTAATTCAACAAAAAATAGTTAAAAAATAAGGCCCCCTAGTGTATTTACGATATAACACATACGAAATACATATAAATTATATTATAGTATATAGGGATAGGCACTATATATATGATTATGGTCGGTGGAAAAACTTTAATATACAACAGCCTGGCTTTTGTTGCTCCTCCTCCCACTCTCGATCCTGATCCTGATGTCAATTTCTACCATATATATGCACTTTTTAAAGTTGTCAACATCGCAGAATTTCACTTGACGTGACGCTTTTATAGTCCCATACATGTATAATGTATATACTATATACTATACCATGCTGAAATTCTGATCCTATTTGTTCCTTGATGTCAACATCCTCGTTATTGTTCACATATATATTATATTATGAGAATAAAATATACGTTCGAATGAAGCTTAGAACACTTTAATTTTTTTGGTTTTTTCTAAGAAAAAAATATGGTTTTAATTATAAAATATGTGCGCAAAAACGGTCGACGCCCACTCGCCTTCCGTTTATAATATTATACTATGTAGTATGTACCAACCTATAGGTTGGCACATATATGGCACACAAGTACAGAACACACATATACATACACATTACACATGGATTGATGGGTGGATGGGTGTGTGTTTGCATATAATATTGTTATAACAATATAATATTATATATGCACAAATTGTATGTACGAACAATGTTATGAGACGAGCCAGTGATAATATAGATTGCGTGTTACTCCACAATCTATTTACTGTGTTGTGTTATTATTATCATTATTTTAAAATGTTTTGCTGCAGTACTGATGCGATGTAAATATAAAACGAATTCTACGGTATCGTTAAAAATAATATAATATATTTTATGTGTACAATTTTTAAGAAAATATTTAGTGGCAACTTTATATACACGTAACGCTTCAACAACATATTATATTATTTCTATGCAAATATAATTTTATATTGTATACATGAAATTATATTTTGATTGAAAATCAAAGTTTTTTTTACGCTGCAGTGGCACATTGTTATTACACTGTGCAAGACGATGCAAAAATTTAACTTTTAAAAAACTTTCTAGTGTTATTTCATTATTTGTGCCTCGGAGGATTAAAATAATATAATTACCAAAATTGTAAAGCTTCAAACTGTTGTCTTGATGACTTGCAAAAATGTATACAACGCTGAAACTAATAAAATATTATTAAAAAAAAATTAAAAAGAACTTTAAATACAAATACACACACACACAATTGAGTCAGCTGCGGAAGCGAAGCATCTTAAAACACGAGAATTATTATTAAATAGTAATAACAATAATAAACAGCATAAGTGAAATTATTACTAAAAGTTTTATCGAACAATAATATTTTGGCAGTCTTATTTGTGCTGGATTGCAATGCTTGGTATACGTTGATAATATTTAAAATTAACAAACGATTTGTATTAAAACTAATGAGGTAAAATGGATTATAGTAATGCCGAGCCATCCTAATACAATAGTAAATTTTATTGACACTAATGACGATTCAAGTTTGGCTCATATAAATTGTTTCATCCGTTGTCGTCGTCATCATAATGTTATTTGCGACACCTTTATAATACACCATAATATTATATTAAATACATATCGGTACATACAAGTATGATACATAGGTGGGTGGCTATATATTATACGGGTGTAAATAACGATTGAGCGTGTATAATTAATTACATTCCAACCATTTAAATTGATTAAGAAATTGCAATATTCTCATTCAAAATAAATAAATTGCGATAGAATATATGTATGGCGTATGCTAATCTCGTTTGCGTCGATATACTCTATATAATACAATAGCTGCAGCTGTTAAACAATAATGTCATTTGACACGCGCACACGGATACCGGGTTTTATATTATTATATATTATACTATCGTGCCAGCAGCCCAACCCATGCGTGGCAGCGAAAATAATTGACAATCCCCGATGAAAAATTATTCATTATGGCGCATATACCTATTATACTGTTAAATGTAAAAATCTATGTGCGAGCACAGCGGCCAGATAATTAAAAAAATTGCGAGCAGTAAATCGAAAACAGCTCTCTATGGTTATTATTATTGGCGGGGGCAGATGTCGAAATTCGATTTGTGCGTGGAGGTGACCGCAGGTCGAAGCACCACTGACATAATTTGGACAAAAGGTTATAGATACAAATTACATTTCAAACGCATATCCTACGTATACACACACACACACACATATACTCGGACGTTTCTCGTTTTAATTACAAAAAAAAAAAAAATGTATACAAAAAATATGAATATATATACACTCGTGTCGTATATACGTGTAAAAAAGACAAAAAAATAAAAATAAAATAAAAAAATACTCCAATGTACGCGAGCGAACGACGAGCGTGACACCATGAAAAGGGTTCCTGTGTACGTTTAATGTGTACGTGCGATATTATATTCACTTGACTGGTTTTAGTACCACGTGCGTGGTTTTTGATATTTTATTTATATCGACGGGGTCGTCCCGTCAAGAAAAATCTGCCCGGGCAATTTCGCTATTTTAACTGCTGCACGAATCTATAGTGCGACCGTTTCTCGATTGCACACTAAACATTTTATAATAGACCATTTCGCCCTGTCGGAATATATTATTATTGTATCAGTACACCGTACCGAGTTATTATATCATTATCCGCACTACTACGATCTCAGTGTTTTTAGAATAACAGCATGATTTATGGAGATAAATATAAAATATTAATGTGTTTAGAATTAAGTTTAATTCAGAACTATAATAACTTCAAATTAAAATAATATAGTACACAAATAGGTAGCAATGTTTTTTAAATACATTATATTAATGTGAGATTGTTATATACTTTATCTATACTGATATAAGCATAGATTCATACAAATCAAAACTTAATCCAGATTTTACTCCAAAAAATGTGTAGAGGTAAATTTAAATATTTGCATTTTTTGAGAAAAATTAATATTGGAAAAACACTGCTTCATTTTTGGTAAAAAAAATATCCCTCTCTACACCTAGACCCCTATAGATGGTGTAGATTTCTATGTAAAGGTATATCGTTCTATAGGGATTTTATATAAAATCCGCACATACGCATTATTTGTGACTTTAACACATCATCGCCTAATTCATAATCATCAATTATATGCTACGGATAATGATATTGTGTTTTACGAGTATTCGAGTACACAATACTAACGCATAAGTCAGTAAAACATAATTCAATTATTATGGACTGAATAATCTATTCAAATTATCAGATATTAATACTTCTAAATTTAAGTCTAAAATGGATTTTCACTTATCTGCTCAAAACAATTAAATTAATTTGATTTAAAATCGTTTTCGAATATGTAATAACAAAAAACGGGTATGTAGGTAACCACTCTGCTGTACATTTGTTGTAAGAATAAGAGATCACACGGACACGGGTCGTTTTTTTTTTAACCCGATCAGGGTCGTTCATATTTTTTAATTTTAAAGTCAATTTCAACAAAAATTGACGATAAACCATGTCAAAATAATTATGAAACAATTATGAAATATAATTGACAACTCAATAACAATAACTCAATAACTCAAATAATAATATAATATTAATACCGTTTAGAACTCTCAATTGTCATCGATGACAATCGGTTCCTGTGAAAAACATAATATTATAGTTTCGCTATTTACTTGTCTTCTACAATAAAACGTTAAATGTTTCATATGATTTTCGTTAAAATGTAATCGTAAAATGTACAATGTACGTTTTATTTTTGACCAACCAGGCTCTGTCCGGTCCAATGCATTCCAATGAATGATTTATTAAATTTGAATTCAAAGATAAATCATTTATATACGATTAAAAAAGATTGTGAACAAAGACCGTCTTTTTGGTAACCAAGGTAACCTATTTTAATAATAATATTGAAATTTTAACAAATGTTCATACTTCGTTTTTAGTTTTTTCTGATTATTCTAAAAAGTACTGAGAATTTTCCATTTTCACCTCCTTAAAGTACCAACCAAATCCAATTTTTCACAATAAACTTCCATCGAATTTAATGATCAAAGCCATTTTTACTAGAAATAGTGTCTGCAGACACACAAAAAAAAAACATATATCATTGTAAAATCAATAGAACCCTACTCTCAGAATCTAAAAATAAAGTTCATTAAAATATAGTTATACAACAATTCTTATAATTTTTGTTTGCATTTACAGTAGGTACCCATTTATAAAAATTAATAATATATCAATTATACACTATAACGATTTAAATATTTATAATATATCGTAAATAATATAAATTATGTTATAAGTAGATCGTTTACGTTTATCGATGTATTCATAACTAATAAATCTTGAGAATAAATTACTTACAAGGCATATAAAAATGCAAATAATAAATGTACAATTGCAGACATAAAATAAGTTGAAATTTGTCGTTTTGATATTTTATTAATATTGTAAATGCTCTTTATTACAAATAAAATGTAGCATAAATAACACTGACCGGAATAACCTAGTAAAATATATATTTTAATCCCTTAGATACAATATTTGTAAGAGAATACTGAATAATAAATATGGTACCTATATACTACTGTCTACTGCTACTACAGCGCTAGTAAGTTTGGTTTATGTGTAGTACTATCAACTACATATAATGATTTATAACTAAAAAAATATCTAAATCAAATTAATGTTGGTTAATGGTCTCAAAATGATAACAGTACTGCAGTACTGTACAGCGTATAATGAATAACTTAATAATCTTGACAACCTTTACAACATCTAAAATATTTCGTATGATTATTTTCAACGACCCATCGAGGAAAACGATAAAGTAGTTTCGACTGAAAGCATTTCGTAAATAAATTAATTTTTTTCTCCTGAAATAATATTTATTTTCATTCTTTATAGCCGAATAAAACATACTCGTTTATAACACGGATACATACACAATATAATATAACTGGTTTACGACTTATTAGTTTTAATCTCGAGCATTATATATTTTAAAAAGATGATATATTTGTATTCAAATATTCTGACTAGGTACATATTATTATAAATGTATACCTTACCTTTACCTAACCTAACATCGTAGACTTTAAGTATAAGGCTGAGGGTTAAACGACTATAATGCAGACCCTATTTTATTATACTGTACACTTATATAATAAATTATATACCACAGATTACTGTAATATACAAACGAAAATAACATGTTGATAATTATTGGCTTACGGATATATAATTTCTATGATTTTTTTAGGAAGAGTTAGTGCACCAAATATAGTTGGTTGATAATGTTTAGTTTCGTCTTCGACTTCTTACACTAAGCGCGTATAGTTTGGAGTGATCATTTAACTAAATTATAGAGAGTCGATGATTCCGTTTGGTTGTTTGAAGGTATCTTCAATGACCATAGACCAGTGACCGTCGCTTATAGTTCATAATACCTATTATATATTTTCTATTAAAATAATGTATTATAATTATTCAATTGAAATTACTATTCCTTTAAAATATTTTTAGTACGAACTGATATTTTTTAAACTCACGAGTTTCAATACATCATGACGTTGTATTTAACAAATTGTTATGACTCAATTGCATATAGATATACCTATATATAAATAGACTATGAGTTATGACCTATATGTATTCATGTACGTATACTTGTGAACAAGTATTAGGTATCTACCCTATTTATTTTTAGTTATTTAACAAAGTATGGACGCGTATAATATCATAATGTAATATAATTGAGGAAACTTAACACTAATATTATATTTACGTTTGATTATAATAAATTAAAACTTTAACAAGTTGTTAAATATGTGAATAATAATTTTGACCAGGAAACAATCCTGGAACCAATATTTTAGATATTTCAGGCCAATTCCAAGCTACTAGAATATAACATTATACACCTCTCGAGTATCCAGCATGTCTTCCGAACGTAATATACACTTATTTATACTATATTATTATTTTTATCGTTATAATTTTCGAGACGAGCGGAGAGTAGACCAACATATTTTGGGGTTCGGAATAGCTTTTGAAATAATGAATGACCGTTATGTATCGCGGGTGTAACGACAGCGTATTGATTTCCGTTTCGCAAAAACCGCATCACGGTCGGTCCTGCCGAAACGAGATTTCTCCCCAACATTTTATTTCTACCGGCCGATAACAATCAAGCCCCTGCCAGACCAAACGGCGGCGCGCCACTATAATATTATTACGAAATTACATTATCTATTCTCCGCATTTTCGGATCCTGAGCGAGCGGGCGTGTCTCGTTTCACGTGACGCCCGTGAGAGGGCGATATTATTAAAATTAATATTATACACACGCACGTGAATGTGTGACGTGTGCATGGATGTGTATATATATATATAATATATATTATATGATTTACCTGAGTGTAATGCTCCAGGCACCTATTAATATGTCCTGCTATACAGGGTGATTGTTTTAAACTTTGAACCCGCTGATAATATCCTAGGAATCTTTCAAGTTATCCATGTTCATTGATGATTTATAGACTTGAGTGAGAATATGAAATGCAGTACCCTAAGTGGTACCATGCGAGAGAATTTAAATAATATTGAGACGTGGAGATATCGAAGTTTCTATAAGTGATGATTGATAATATGTATTATGGTGACCACGAGCATTTGATGTCAAACGTAATAGTAGTAATACCTAAAATTGTTATCGCGTGTTACTATTACTCAGCTATAGTGATCGCCGATTATAATGTTTATTGGTTCAGGTATGGGTTGTCAGTTCAGTTCCCATGTAGTGGTTCCAACATGAAAAAAAATGTATGTGTTACCTGGTGAAAATTATACATTGAGATTTTTCAGGAGAGAATGCCAACCACATGTTTGAACAATTTTGTAAAGGTTATTAATGGCACGCTGTAATTGAGTTTAGACTGTTATATTATGCTTTGGCTGCTATACTGCTAAGGTTGAAGTCATCAGTGTATAAAGTAGGCTAACAGGCGATGCGATGTTCTTAATTATTATGCTAATATGTTACTATATATACTTACTATAATATTATATAATGATGTATATTTTGTCTTTTAAATTTCAACACACTTTTGTTATAATTATATACCTACTCCCTTTTATGTTATGATAATACTCTCTATAACTCCATTAAAACGAAAAGCTATATATTTTATAAACACTTATAACTTATAAGTACCCATCTGTATTTTTGTGGAACCCACATTGTTCGAGATAAAAGTAATGAGTTTCCTTTACCTTCAAGTTAGACGCAGATGGACAATTTTTTCCAATAGATTACATAATTATGAGCGAGATAGGGCAGTATATTTTGTAAATCTCTTCAGAGGAGATTAGACAGGTTGGAGGTATTAAGAATATTTATTATTTTTCGAGAAATCTGGAATATAATAATTGTTGTTGGAGTTTTCTTCAAAGCATTCACTGAGTATTTGTGCAACCGTAAATGAATTCGTGATTAATGATAATGTAAGTGATTGATGAATGTTATTATCTTTTTTTCGTTCTTGTACTTAATGAACAAATTTCGTTTCGCATTATCATATAAGGGTTGACTTCAGTTCCGATATTAGATGTAAAGTTTTGCCAAGATACGGCTCATCCGCTTTTGGCAAAATATATTGTATTTAATTAATATGGATATTTTGTTTTGATACCTAGGGAGTTTGTATCTGGAACGTTCTGTAACTATGTGATTATTCTAGTTATTTATATCATAGCTGTGGTTGTTTTGCATCGTAAGTTTTAATTTCGAAGGTGTTTTAAGCGTTATCTGAATATTTTACGGAGGCAGCTGGTAAGTCATTAATCTCGTTATCTACTGTTTCGGCGGAGAAACTGAATCAGTATTGGAGATGCTAACATTGTGATAAACATTTTTTTTTTTAAAGAGTTTATTAGTTTTTCCTTAAAATATTTAAAGTCAGGGGGCGTATCACTCCTTATTTTGAGTACGAAAATGTAATAAATAAAATAGAGGTGAAACGTGGAGTAGAAAAAATAACAGGCATTCTAGTATTCATATTATTAACAGATCTTGTTATTTAGTTGAACAGTTGTATGGTAAGTGGTAACGGAAGCTATACATTCCAGGTTTGCGATACGATAAACGTGCTACTCGGTTGAGGTTGTACACGTAACTGTTATGAGCATAATATTATACTATATATTAGGTAGGTGCGTTTATGTGATTAGCGCGTTTAGCATAATGAAACGAAAAATCGATTTCGCAACTCCATTGAGAAAGACACGCTCTCGTGCAGTACGACAACTCCGCAATACACAATACAATATAATTTGATAATAATAATAATAATAACAACAATATTACGTAACGGTCGTAGGTACATTGAATACATCATATAGGTAGCATTATATTATGACTTTGTCGCGGTTTCGTATGTATATATTATATACACTGAGGTGTACCACGCTTACTCCTACGTAATTATAATAATAATAATGTAATATAATACTGCTCGTCGACGTCAAACGCTGTAAATAAGTCATTGTCGCCGATATGATATCTATTCATGTTTTATATAATATTATAGAAGGTAGGTATTACTACTACAATGACAATGTCTAATTCGCAAAAGTAATTGTGTGACATTGTGAACTAGTCTGCCTCGGATTATGGCTATAATATATATTATTATAGTATACTGTAGACATAGTAAGTATAGCAACCCATATATACGAATACGACGAGTACAATATTATAATACATACTCAAGTCTAAAGTCATTATGCATAACGTAATATTATAATACACAAAACCAAAGTCGATAATATCAAGTATAGACACACGAGATGAGGAAGCACAGGCAACGCGTATTGTCAAAAACTACTAGATGAATGACGATCGTCAGACTTAACCAGATCTATGAGTATATTACTCTCATTGTCAGATGTCCCGCCCGATAAGCATCATATGATAACGAGATGTGGATATGGCAATAATAAAGCGGACGTGAGAGAGATGACGTCGTAAAATACGACAGTGTCAAGTTGCTCATTTTAATAAGTAATACAGTCTGCCTTGCGATAACTCAAAGTCAGGAGGGGATGAAAAAAACGAACCGTTTTGATTTGACTAACTCGAATTTTTCAGGAAGTATAATTCAAATCTTCGGATTACATATGAAGAAAAATAAGGGACATTATTCACATATCATAATAATACATAGACACTATAGACAGCTACCGGGGTAGATATGTGATTACATTTTGAAATCAATCGTTGCGTTACAAAAGTGATTTTCGTCGAAAATTGCGTAGTCCAGTATAACAAAAAATATTACAGTCTATGTATAAAAGACCTTCAAAATATAGGGTCTCTATAGTAATATTATTTTATGAATCACCTCAAAATATATTTTGTTCAAAAACTGCTTGCTATAAATTCCACTGTTTACTTTATTTTCATCAGATAACCGCAATTTAATCAAAAAAAAAATAATAAAAAATTAGTGGAAAATCTTCGAAAATAAGAAGTTTAAAACACCGTT
>JANEHU010003043.1:0-10130 GCA_027563435.1 Nasonovia ribisnigri | reverse complement strand
AGTGTGATGTGTGCCAGAGAGTCAATCCAGGAACTCTCAAAGTGGTTCCTGAAATGCAACCCATAACTGTTCCTAAAGTAGTAAGAAATTTTATTTTTTTATTTTTATTTTTATTTCTTTACGACAACATTATTATAATATACCTAATATATTTCAGGTGTTCAAGCAAATTGGTATTGACCTTATTACGCTGCCTGAAGTAAATAGTTTACGGTATGTAGCTGTTGCAGTAGACTACTTCAGTAAATGGTGCGAAGCCCGTGCATTGCCAGACAAAACAGCAAAAACAGTTGCTCGATTTGTTTATGACGACATTATTTGTCGTCATGGATGTCCTGCAGTAGAGATCAGCGATCAAGGAAGAGAATTTTGCAATAATTTAGCAAAAGAGTTATTTCGATTAACTGGCACTCAACATCGTGTGACTTCACCGTACCATCCACAGGCTAATGGTTTGGTTGAAAGACTAAACCGTATTATAAAAAATAGCCTTTTGAAAGTATGTTAGTTAGCAAAGAACACACACATCTGTATTTTGATAAATTTATTCAAATACATTTTGTTTAATTTTTTTCAGATAGTTTTTTGCTTATAGAAAAATATTATTTTTACACAATAAGTAAGTTAGTTCTAAGATATTTAATAACTGTATATTTAATGTTATAGGTGCATGATGGAAATGAATTACAATGGCCGGATGTATTACATGGTGTTATGTTTGCTTATAGAACAGCACAACATAATTCTACAAAGTTCTCTCCATTTTATATATTATACCAAAGGGAACCTGTATTACCGGTAGATATACAATTTCAAACAAATGTTGATAATAATGTTGATGGTTTTGACTTCAGTTTGGATTTTGATGAAAAAACCTTTGAAAATACTCTGGCATATATGGTTTCAATGAGAGGTAATGCTTGTTTTATAAAATTATTAATGTTCCCTGCAGTATGGGTCGTTTTATAGATTAAACAGTGTACACTTCACACCTACAAATATTCATTTTTATTCTTAAGTGGATATCACACCTACATATTGTGTTGTCTACGTTTCACTAGGTACGGTTCACTAACATAGAACATATCAAATTTATATCCAGCCGTTTCTATTTTGTGTAGTTATCTTTATTATTAAGTGAATTGATCTATATCAAACGTAAAGGTAAAGCTAAGAATATTTTCTGTTTTCGAATGGGTTTTCTATGAAATTGTAACTTTGCAGCAAGAATTGAAACATTTTAAACTGTAATATTTCTCATAATATACATAACTTGCTTAGAAATTACAATATAGTAAAAACATCATGTGAAATCCCAGATAATGTTTATACATTGAAGTTTGATAATTGGTCAATTCACTCAAAGTAATATCATTGATTTTATAATAGATTATTATAAAATTAATGGTAATATAGCTAACTTACTATAAAAATTAGAAATGCTGAACACAAATTTGGTATGTTGAACGTTTCAAAGGTAAGGTTAGGATTCAAAGACAAAGATACACAATTCATTTATTACAAAAATAACTTTTCTAATAAAAATTCAGTCACTAGTAAAACTTGTACTTATATACTATATCATACAGTTAATTACAATACCTAGGTCCAAAATATAAAACATTTAATACAACACAATATAGTAAACATGGCATAACATTTTTAAAAATTCAGTTTTTTAAAAAAAAAAGATATGAAAATAAAAATATTATACAATTTATTTTAAATACTGACATTATAATTCAAATTCTTTTAATTAGGATAATTTTCAGACTATTTGAAAACCTTCTTTAAAATAATTGATAAAATCTTATTACATTACTAGGTATCATGGAAGATAGTGTTCATGAAAACATACTGGACGCACAAGTAAAACAAAAATCCTCATATGCGAAGCGTCACCCTCAGTCTGATAGCACATTTAAAAAAGGAGATGAAGTGTTATTAAAAAATCTACGTCGAGAAGATCGTAAAGGAGGTTGGGTTTTTATGCCATGGATTGGGCCGTTCATTTTAAATGATATTTTAGACAAAAAAAAATGCATATTAAGTAGGGGGAACACTGTTTTAAAAACAAAACAGCTTATTTCAAATATAAAAAAATACTATAGAAGTACCGATCACATAAGCCAGTTTGAAGATCACTCAATAGTAACTGCTCTTCCTCCAGACTTTCAAAATAAAAAATATTTCAACCCAGTTTCTCTGTTCTGGATGAAAACCAAATGCAAACAATTTAATTTTCCTCCTCCCCAAAATCCAGTGGCAAAAAAAACCAAGACAACACATTTATTGGGTGAACCTCTTGATAGGTTAAGTATTGATGGAGACGGAAACTGTTGGTTTCGGTCAATTTCAGTATGGATCTCTGGAACTGAAGAACATCATTTAATGATCCGTGCATCATTAATCAAAGTAAATTAAAATAATTATTATGAATATCTATTTTTAATTATTGTATTGTTTATGGTATTTTGTGATTTATAGGCCTATAGAGAAAATGAAGCAATAAAAAAAATTGTAGGAGACGTAGACACGTACCTGGCTTTGACCGGAATGGAAGAGAATGGTATTTGGGCCACAGACACAGAAATGATAGCTACAGCAATGTTTTTAAATACTCATATTTATGTATACACAAAAACACTCAATAAATTTGAATGGAATTTTTTTGGAAAATCTGGATGTTACAAAAATGGTGCAAAAAAAAATGAACAGTGCATATACATTGAACATATAAATGGAAATCACTTTCAAGTAGTGAAAAGTGCTTAGTATTATATTAATTATAAATATGACAAATAATGATTATTATTATAATTTTTTTTTGTGTTAATAGATAGTTTATAAGTTGTACATTAATAAAAAACAAGGTTGATTTTAAGTAAACCAACAATCTAATCTATAATGCTTGACACAAAACAATTTATAAAAGTGTGATGTGCACCAAAGCGAGTTAATCCTGCAACCCTTTAAGTAGTTTCCAAAATGCAACCCATAACAGTATGGAAAAATAGTATACAAACATTATTAAATAGTTATATTGGTTGAACTCTAATAGAATCTGAAACTTTTTTTTAACTTTTAATTTTAGAATCTGAGCGGAGCAAACATTTTATCTTATTATTTTATATTAGGGAGTAACAATACAATATTACTAACTTCTGGGTGTCTGGGTAGGTTCCTATACATTGTGATTTGTAATTCAATAACTTTTGTTGAATAAAAATTTACCAGCATTAGACAACAATGGTTTAAAAACATGCTGTTCATAAAAATTAAGTAGAAAACTAATTTTATTGAAATAAATATTTTCAATTTTAACTTATCTATCAAAAATATAAACAGTGTTGTTACCTACTTATTTTTAAAACTGGAGACCTTGCTTTTTAGTCTGATCATCTTTCTTTTTTTGGAATGTCATCTCGACTTTTTAAATATCTGAATCTTGCTTCATAAGTAAGTAAAATGAATACCTACCTATCTACTGGGCTCTGTTAGTTTTAAAACTAGCTGTTTCCAAGTTGCCTATAAATTGTTGTAAAAAATCAGTATATTTAAAAATAATAAAATATATATTGTTACGTTACAATAGAACATAGGTACTATATAAACTCCAATTTAGGTAGACAGATATCTACTCTAAGATTGGTAGGTCTCTCGGTGGTAACCATTTGAACTCTAATTCATTAGTATAATATTTCTTCTTTCATTGTAAACAGGCCAAATTCAATTATTTTTTTTTTGAACCATTTTCCATATCTCATTAAATCCCTCATTTGATCTTGCCTCTCTCAGACTTTGTATAACTCCTTTTATTATGTCATTTGCCTTTCTCAATGTAGCAGTCTTTTTTTGAAACATATTACATAGTATGTTTATAGTTGACAATACATTATGTAAAATGAACAAGTGTACCAAAAAGGACCCATTTTCAAGGTTAGAAAGAATTCCTGAAATATTGTTTAGTATATAAATTCAGATTAAATAATAATAAATAATTTTTTTTAACCTATTGATTCATTAACACTTTTATCAACTTCATTTTCAATTTCTTCCTTTATTATATCAATAATACACCCATAACTATTTAATACAGCTTCACAGTTTCTATATCTGCAATTCCATCTGGTATCACTTATCCGTGTAATGGATTTATTTTTTATGAATAATTTTGCTTGCATATCAATTAGTTTTTTATTTTTTGTTGGATGTGAAAAGTGAACATATAGAGCTTCCAAAGTATTAAATATATTTCTGGCTTCCTTTAACAGTTATTAAATGTGTACATTAATACTTTGCAATTTATACCTACTACTCAGTACTTATATTTATATATAGACTCTATACCTTCATAGTACTAGACACAATATTATGCTTCATAATATTAGATTATATTAGTATTTACGAAGTATTTTGAATTGCATTCTTTAACACATTACAACTTCGACCACGTATAGACAAAATACAAATTATTCAAATTCAATTCATGGTTTTTAGCTAGCTCGTTTCCCGTAAAGTAGGAAACACAAAATAATGAGTAGAAATTTTTTATATAAATATAATTTTCCCAAGATATTCGTCAAGATAATGGTCAAAGGTATGGTAATTGTCCTGGCATGACATTTTGGGAGGTATAAATATTCTAGGATATTCGTACCCCCGGTATGACATATTTTGTGAGATATAGAACGCCTAGGATATTTGTACCCCCCCAGTACGACATTTTGGGAGGTATAAAATTCCTAGGATATTCGTCCCCCCGGTAGAAATTTAGGGAGGTATAGAACGCCTAGGATATTCGTACCCCCGGTATGACATTTTGGGAGGTATAGAACGCCTAGGATATTAGTACCCCCGGTAGAAATTTAGGGAGGTATAGAACGCCTAGGATATTCGTACCCCCGGTATGACATTTTGGGAGGTATAGAACGCCTAGGATATTTGTACCCCCCGGTATGACATTTTGGGAGGTATAAAACGCCTAGGATATTTGTACCCCCCGGTATGACATTTTGGGGGGTATAAAATTCCTAGGATATTCGTACCCCCGGTAGAAATTTTGGGAGGTATAGATATCCTAATTATACCGGGGGTATATAATTCCTCGGATATTCATAGCCCCCGATATGACATTTTGGGAGGTATAGAACGCCTAGGAAAATCATACCCCCGGGGGGTATAATAATTAGGAGGTATCATTTTCCTGTCACACCGGCAAGCGCCGAGAAGGCCCTAGCAGCTGCAGACACGATCGAGGACTTCCTCCTCGGTGCCTGCGACGCCTGCATGCCGAAGAAGAGGCCTGGCCCCGTAGGCAGACGTCCCGTCTACTGGTGGAGAGACGAGATCGCCGAACTACGCCGATCGTCCCTGGCACTCCGAAGACGGTACCAGGCTTGTCTCAAGCGCGCCGGCCACCCGGGCGTCCAGGAAGCCAGGTCCAGCTACTCCGCGGCTAAGCGAAACCTGAGAATCGCGATCCGTGCAGCCAAGTCCAAGGCCTGGGCTGACCTCTGCTCTCAGGTGGACAAGGACCCCTGGGGAAGGCCTTACCGGTTAGTCATGAAGAAGTTCGGAACCCGCGACCCTGCAGTGGATTCCAGGGGCAGAGAAGCCCAGATAGCGGACTCGTTGTGTTCGGACCAGGTATCGCCAGAGCGCGCCAGCTAATTGGTGATTAATTAAGTTTTGATCCGGTTGCTGGCGCGCCTGCGCGGTTCGCTTTTGTGTCCGTTACGCCGTCTCGCTCGGGCCAGTTCTGTCTCGCGAAAGGGATGTGTCGTTGCGAACCCGACAACCGGTCGTCGCTATTTTTTATCTCCGTTGCCATCGGTGGCATAACGTTGTTGTGTGCGTGACCGTTGTTGTTTTTTTTTTTGTTCGTACGTGTAACGCGAGACGCCCATGGTACGTGGGTACGAATTATTTTACACCAGCGCGGGCGGTGTATGCTGTTGTGATATTGTGTGTATTGTCATGGGACATCGGGCACCAATCGGTTGACGACACCGCTTTTCGTTCTTATTATTTAATATATTTACTTATATATATATATCGCGCGCGGGTGCGATCCGACCAAATCACCCAAAGGTGCATCGGGCACTTTATGGATTGGTCGTGTTTTTCTTTTTGGTCAGATATTCATATTTTTATCTGTGGTGCGATCGCCATGTGGATCTGTGAATATTCGTCGTTTCGATCAAGTTGACAGTAGTGGAAGACGGATAACCTATCTACGGATTTTATCAATTCATCGGCGGCGGTCAACCATAGATAATAAAGAATGGATAGGCCATGTTCCCTTATCATACGTTCCCGAACACATTAAGCTCAAGTGCCTTTTTTATTATTCTATGAATAGATTTTTACTTCCAGCTTTATTCTAATATTCCACTGATTTTTAAAAATGGGAATTATCAAAACTACAATAAATATAAGATGGGTATGGGTAGGTAACAAACTAACAATGTAACATAGATAACCATCTATGGTAGGTAATAATATGATGTATAATTATTAGTCAATATTAAATAAACAATGTTTCTATGTAATAGTTGTGCATACGTACAATATATTATAATATACATGTATTAATATTTAATAAAATCATAATAAAAAAAAAATTATACAATATAATATAATAATAATAGTAAAAAGTTATAATAACGACATAGGTATCTAATAAGTAATATTAAGTAATACCAATAAATTAATTATTTAGTCATTATTCATGGTTGAAGAGTATCATTTTAGTAAATTTAGCTCTTGAACGGCCTGATTTTATATTTGTATCATTCACTTTTCGAACTTCATGAAATACACGGATGTCTACATATTTAAAAACAATTAACTTTATAATTTGATTCTTGTGTATATCTAAAAATGATTCCTGATCAGGGCAGTTTGAAAAAAGTTCTCTGTTATACTTGTACAAATTCTGTTTAATTTTAACTAACAAATATAATTTGTTTTTAATATTGTTGAAATAAGTAGGTGGATAGCTTCGGATTAATCTTTCTGTTTCTTGACAAACTATTACTACACTTTTACTTGGGAAAATTAAACCACCACGATTTTTTATAGTAAGTAAAGTATTTCTATTATCATCTGAATTATTGGTAACTAGTGAAGTTTGACAAGTAGGACAAGTGATAGATGTTAATATTTTTTTTATTACAAATCCAGCAATATACTGTGATGTATCTTCAACAAATTTTGAAATATTCATACAAGATTCAAAATAATCATGGTCCAAAAGATGAACCTCTGGTTTCCAAGTATCACCAATTTGTTTCTCCTCTACATATGAATTAACTGTTAACATTTTAGTGTTATCCAATATAGAACAGTTGCCAAATTCAGACCCAACTATTTCATTATGTACTAATATGCGTTTGTATGCTGCTTGAAATTGTTTGCATGTTGGGTTGTTGTTGTAGCCTAGTCTACTTCTGATAGCACTGAATGTAGTTTCTATATGATCTTGACTAATTTTGTAGGTAAGAAAATAATTTAATTTTTCTTTTGATCGTAAATCATTAAACATTTCTACTGCATTTTTAAGTGACATTATCATACCTATAAAACCAGTGTTTCTATTATAATTGATAATTTTTTTTCCATCAGAAAATTCTAATCCCTTTATGTATGTTATAAATTTGTCAATAAAATCTGTATAAAATAGTATTGTGTTATCTGATATTGATTTGCCATAAGGTTTTGTAGAAAATTTGTTTCTGCTATTAAGAATATCAAAGGCGTTATTAATATATTTTATAAATTCTGATGTCGGTCCTGCCTTAATAAATTCATCATTATTTTGCGATAGGTAGGTCAATGCATCTGCTACACTACTACTAAGGGTTTGTGAAGCCAATCTAACATTCATAATTTGATTATAAAAATTAATATGTCTTTTTGTAAGTTTAGTTCCTAGACGTAACCCTTCTTTTTGCTCGAGTTCATAAAGTTTCATAATGTATTCCCAATTTATTTCTTCTCCCTTAAAATTCTTAATAATAACTCTGTTATTCCAAGCATTTCGTATTAATTTTAACATATGCGCAGGATCATAAAAACAAAACAATTTATCTTGTTCACCATTAAGTATAAATGGTTTTGGATTATCTACATTAAAACTTGCTCCTAATTCTGTACACATTCTTAAATTAACCTTTGCACCATCAAAAGTAACTGAGCATAATGTCACACCAGTTTCACGTAAGAGTTCAATAGCCTTCATTAGTAAATTTGCCCGTTCCTTACCATTTAAACCATCAATAAAGAAATAATCAATGGGCATTTTCCAGTATCCGTTGACACCAACTACAAGGAATACCAAAGCATTTTTAGCTTCAGGTATATTGTCATTGTCGTATGAATATTCAGCTCCCATATTAATATAACCATGTATTTTACGTTGACTATCCATTTCTACATGTCGACGTATACACATCTCATCAATAACAAGATTACAACAAATAGAACGGTCTTTAGCCATCTTAGAAATTGATTCAAAAGATTCCATAGTAAATCCTGGACTTCCATTCACTACCATGTACCATCTACGCAAAGTCCGAGGATTAGGAAGTAAATTATTAAAAGTTTTTCTAACATATAAATAAGCCTTAGGTGAGAAATATTGTAATGTAACTGAGAACTGCTTTAGTTCTTTTGAATAACATTGTTTAGTCCCAGATAATCCATTTTTAACTAACTTTTCTAAAACATCAGAACCTAATGCCTATAATAAATAAAACAAATTATGGTTTGATTGTAATAATTATTATTTATTTATTTATTTATAAAATTACTATTCTAATCATAGATAATATTATCTATGATTCTAATAATAATAAAATTTGGTTCAGGATTTTGTTTTTTTGATTCCAATCAACTGTTACTTATATTATTCAATTAACAAACGACAGAGCTGGGCACTAACTAGTTAAGAATTTAAGTAGTTATATTCATCTTAATTAGTTGCAATGTTAAAAAAACTTAACTTGAACTAAAAAAAATTACTAACTTGCCCAGCTTTGATCAATGATGACATTAGGATGCCCAGTAAAATTTTGAAAATTGTCACTGGACCTCTTAAGTGGAACTCACTGAATTTAAGGTACCTTTAAATTATCAGCAGCAATTTCGGAAAGTAGACTTTTTTTTTTTAACACATTAAGTAATACGTTAAATGAATTGACTTTTTGACGGAGCCTTCTGTTTTTCTGATTTAACAATTTATTTTTGCGTCGTAAACATGATATAGAACATTTGATAACATTTAAATGTTTCTTGGCCCTTTTTGGAGTTGAAAAATTCTCAATAGACAGGTCACCAATTCGTGTACTATTCAAATTTTTTCTTTTTTTGGTTAGTGTTGCAGTCATAGAGCAATCAGAAAAACTAGAAAAATAAAAAATGACATACTCGTAACAAGAATACAAACTTAAAAAAATATAAATTATAAAGTTGCTTACCTTTTGTTGAAAGAAGTGTCCATTAAACTCATGTTATGTTCTGAATTTTCATTATTATTTGCAATGTTTTCATTTAGATTTCTGGTACTAGGTGTACAATTCTGATGTACTATTTCAAATTCAGTAGAGCATAGATTTATATTTTCTTCTGGGTTTTCATTACTTACAATATTTTCTTCTATATTTGTGGTACCAGGTATACAATTCTGATGTACTACTTCAAATTGAGTAGTGCATAAACTTGGTACAGCAGTAGGCCTAAGTTTACGTTTGTAACCATTTATATGTTTGAAACATTTTACATCAAAATGTTTTGAACATAACTGATGCCAGTTAGAAACAGTAGTCAAACCTAAACTGTCCATCCATTTTTGTTGCAATGCAGCGTCTTTTGGAAACCTATAATAATACAATTCTTAAATAAATAATAGATAATAATATTAAAGCTCGTGAATGATATTATGATACTTACATATGGAATGACAGAGTCACGTCGCCCGTTTTTGGATTGTCATGTGCTTTACATATAACACAACGGTGAACCATTATTAATAAAAAAAAATGTCTAATTATTAATTTAAAAAATAAAATCTTACAGATATTTGAATTTGAATTTAAAATTTGTCCTTTTAAATTTAATTTTGTAAA
>JANEHU010003042.1:0-61934 GCA_027563435.1 Nasonovia ribisnigri | reverse complement strand
GTCTGAACCTCAAGCAAGGCCCCAGACACGGCAGAGAGAAAAAACGAACGGCGAACTATTGCGGACGGGCGACTACGGCTCTCTGTACGGCAGATAGTTACGGCGATATTAACGGCGTTCTCGACCGTGCTGTCTGAACCTCAAGCAAGGCCCCAGACACGGCAGAGAGAAAAAACGAACGGCGAACTATTGCGGACGGGCGACTACGGCTCTCTGTACGGCAGATAGTTACGGCGATATTAACGGCGTTCTCGACCGTGCTGTCTGAACCTCAAGCAAGGCCCCAGACACGGCAGAGAGAAAAACGAACACTTGACTTCGATTTGCTGGACTTTTCTTTTGTCGCGGACTCGTGGTCTATTTACCAATAATCCCGGTGGCGGCCATGTATTACATTGGTGTTTTTTAGTGTCGGTGTTTTGGTGGTAATCGCTGGTATTTGTTCGGGTAATTAGTGCTTCTTGTATATGATGTGATATAAGTTTGGTGTAGTAGTTGTTTTATCGGTATAATAGGGCTGATAATTGTAAGTTTTGCACCGTAACGGTCGCTGGTATGTACATGTCTAAAAGAGTTGCGCGTTGCGCGCCATCTAGTGCGCGTACCAGCCACACTTACTAGTACGACTGCCGAACTGTAGTACGCGACTAGTCTGATGGTGGCGCGGCGGTCAATAACCTGCTTGCGTAGAGCAGCCGGTGTTATGGTGTGATCGCTATTTGCAGAGAATAAAGGTTTCTGTCTCGTTACATTGTCCCCTTTTTTATATATTAATTTTTGAATTTTGATGTAGTTGGTCGAAATTAATAGATGAAAACTTATTTTAATAGAGACAGTTGCATTTTAGTTGATTGATGAGATTTGGATTTTTGAATAGGCTTAATTTTTTTCTGATGTAGTGGTTGATGAGATGGCTTCATGCTTAGAGCGACGGCGGTGACGGATTTCTAGGCGTTTTGCACGATACATTTCCTTTTTCAACTTTTTATTGCTAGTGGTAGGGATCGGTGGTATTGATGTTTCTACAGCCAAAGGTGGTGGTGTTATTGGGCTTGTGTCGATGGATCTGATTGGTGTCGCACGGATGGTGTCGGGTATGGTGAAAGTGGGTTCCAGTGAATATTGTGTGAGTTTGGCGGCACTTTCACGTTCATATCGGGCTTGGGCTTTCCTCTGGTCAATCGGCGATTTGGTTACGGCGATTCTTTGTAGAGAGGCTATAGCTTGATATTCGGTGGTCAGAGTTAGAGATTCGCTGCCGAATAATTCTAGGTATTCTTCATCAGTATATTCTTCAGACAGTAATTGAAATGAGTTGTGGTCCATGATTCCTCTCGCTAGTGGTTGGCCTAATAGGAAGAAAATCATGGTCACCCGAAATTTTTGTATTAGATTTAATTAGGAAAAGAAAAGGATTGATTACAGGATTTTCCTGGATCAGGAGGAAAACACAAATCTTCATCCTTCTTAGGTAAGGAATGATAGGGCTTGACATTCTTGACGTTGCACCTGTTTGTCTGTCCCCTTGAGTCTTCCACCAGTACTGTGTTATTGTCACTTGCTTGTACTATTGTATAGGGTCCTCGGTACAGTAAAAAGAATTTATGTATTTCACGGTCTTCGGCTGATGACAGTTTATGCTCTTTGATCAGCACCTGTTGGCCGGTTTGGTATTGAGTGAACTTTTTAGACTGGTCTTTGATGTGGTTCCTTGTTTCTGCCTTGGTTCGCAATCTTTTCTTGACTATCTCAATGATTCCGTCATGATTTACTTTCTGTTCATAATCTGGAAACAATACTTGTGGTGCGATTTCTGTGTTGGGTTCTTCTCCGTATAACACTTGGTGCGGTGTATATCCGGTCGAACTGTGGTGCGAATGATTGATCCAATATTCGATATTGGAAAGCCACCTCACCCAATTTGTGTGCTTGGAATAGCAGTAAGTGCGGAGCATTCGACCTATCTCTCGATTGGCTCGCTCCACGGGGTTACTCTCGGGATGGTATGTTGTGGTGTGTCGTATCTGGATCCCCAGGGCT
Organism: Nasonovia ribisnigri; assembly: GCA_027563435.1. Lineage (NCBI taxonomy): Eukaryota > Metazoa > Arthropoda > Insecta > Hemiptera > Aphididae > Nasonovia > Nasonovia ribisnigri. The sequence goes on along the minus strand of JANEHU010003042.1, from coordinate 59,894 downwards.
GTCAATTGTTTGAACCATTGTTTGCTATGGAATTGGGTTCCATTATCGGTGAGTAGTCGGTCGATTCTTCCGAGCTTAGGTATATATTCATTGGTGATTATTCTCAAGATGGTGGTAGCAGTTGCCTTCTTGATTGGATAGAGTTGTATAAATTTTGAGAACACATCAAGTATAGCAAGGATATATTTTGCGCCTCGCTGTCCCCTGGGGAGTGGTCCCATTAGGTCAAGCGACACTAACTGTAGTGGTTTGTGTATTTGCTTTGAAAACGGTATTGAATAGTTTTGATTGTTTACTGTTAGTTGTATAGTGTGGTTGCTGAAGTCGATCTGGGCGTTGTGTTGGTTTAATATATCTGCTCCAATTATCCCTTTTTCGTTCAACCCTTCAACTTGGATAAAATTGGCGTGTATTACTGCTTGATTGAGTTGACACTTACAAAATATTTGTTTTGAGATTTTGCATATTTGCTTCCCTATGGCATTACTGATTCTGATACCATTTATTGGAAGCTGTGGAATCGTGGGATCCTTTCCGATGATGGTGTCCACTATTTCTTTAGTCAACACACTAATAGTGGCTCCGGTGTCTACCAGTAGTTCCACCTCCTCACCTTCAATAATGCATTTTATATACGGGCTGTAAGATTCTTCCTTACTTTGTACTTTATTGATTTGGTGTGAGGTTTCGTTGACATTGTTCACCTCACTAGAAACGACTTGATTAATTTGCTGATGGTTGTCACGTGGTTGTTGTGATTGTTGTGTTTGTTGTGGATTTTCATCCCGATTGTTCCAACGATTGTTCCGTTGCTGTGGTCGATGATTCCGGTCATTCTGATTAATTCGATGACTCCAAGTATTATTATTGTTTTGATTGTTGTTGTTTTGGTTTAAATTAATTCCTGGTGACTGCTCGCTCTGTCCTTCTTCTCCCAAGATTTTCATCGCTGTGAGTATGGTACAGTCAGGTAGCGAGATTAATATGGCACGGAGATATCCTGGATAGTGTTTGGCGACATGTTTGACAATTTCCTGCTCGGATAACCGCGGCACTTCCAGGTGTCTCAGTTTTGTTGCCCAGGTGGCAAAATGTTCCCTGTAGTTTGTGTTGGCCGGTACTTCTTTAGTACTTAAGCACTGACTCCATACTTGTATTTGAATTTCGCGTGACCAAAATTCGTCAATAAATGCTTTTTTGAAATCTTCGTAACAAGTCAGCTGAAACCTTATAGTCGAAAACCAGCTAAGGGCGGTTGATTTTAAGCAATCACCTACAATGATAATTTTTTCACCGACGTAGGACTGTTTGATGGCAAAGTATTCCTCGAGTCGATATAAAAAATCTTTTGGGTGTACATCTCGATTGTTCCCAAAAAATGTAGGGCGTGCAATATCAGTGTTATGTCCCGATTCATTTTTTTGATTATACTCATGATGTTGTCGATTAATACGATCATATTTTATTTTTATGTCGCTTAATTCTTGTTCGACGGTTTCAATGTTTTCTTTGTATTTTTCTTCAAGTTTATTGATTTTTTCTAATAATTGGTTGACTAAATATTGGCTGTTGCGTTCCACTTCCCGCTTGAAAGTTTGGAACGTTTCTTCTGTGATAGTTTTCTTCGGCGGCATTTTTTACAGATGTAGGTTTCTTCTTTGCAAATCGATGTAGAAAATACGATGTAGAAAATCTTCACTTTTTCATCTTGGGGTTCGAGGTAGAATTTTCTTCTCTATCGAGCCTTGCAGTTGGGCGCCATTGTAATAAAATAATTGAACACGATAATAATTTTGTAAGTTCAAGAATTTATTAGCATTTATCTGAATTTTATTGTCGATATATTTGTACAATATTTTCTTTTCCTTTATTTATTCTAATCGTTCAAAACGATGTACAATTCAAAATACATTTAACAAGGAAATGAATTTAATGGTTGCACTGGTTTATTGATGACTCACGGTTGTATGACTTTCGTATTGACTTTACCCTGTGTTGGTGGTATATGGATAGTGGAACACTATTGCAGACGGGTGACTACGGCTCGGCGTACGGCAGATAGTTACGGCGATATTAACGGCGTTCTCGACCGTGCTGTCTGAACCTCAAGCAAGGCCCCAGACACGGCAGAGAGAAAAAACGAACGGCGAACTACTGCGGACGGGCGACTACGGCTCTCTGTACGGCAGATAGTTACGGCGATATTAACGGCGTTCTCGACCGTGCTGTCTGAACCTCAAGCAAGGCCCCAGACACGGCAGAGAGAAAAAACGAACGGCGAACTATTGCGGACGGGCGACTACGGCTCTCTGTACGGCAGATAGTTACGGCGATATTAACGGCGTTCTCGACCGTGCTGTCTGAACCTCAAGCAAGGCCCCAGACACGGCAGAGAGAAAAAACGAACGGCGAACTATTGCGGACGGGCGACTACGGCTCTCTGTACGGCAGATAGTTACGGCGATATTAACGGCGTTCTCGACCGTGCTGTCTGAACCTCAAGCAAGGCCCCAGACACGGCAGAGAGAAAAAACGAACGGCGAACTATTGCGGACGGGCGACTACGGCTCTCTGTACGGCAGATAGTTACGGCGATATTAACGGCGTTCTCGACCGTGCTGTCTGAACCTCAAGCAAGGCCCCAGACACGGCAGAGAGAAAAAACGAACGGCGAACTATTGCGGACGGGCGACTACGGCTCTCTGTACGGCAGATAGTTACGGCGATATTAACGGCGTTCTCGACCGTGCTGTCTGAACCTCAAGCAAGGCCCCAGACACGGCAGAGAGAAAAACGAACACTTGACTTCGATTTGCTGGACTTCTCTTTTGTCGCGGACTCGTGGTCTATTTACCAATAATCCCGGTGGCGGCCATGTATTACATTGGTGTTTTTTAGTGTCGGTGTTTTGGTGGTAATCGCTGGTATTTGTTCGGGTAATTAGTGCTTCTTGTATATGATGTGATATAAGTTTGGTGTAGTAGTTGTTTTATCGGTATAATAGGGCTGATAATTGTAAGTTTTGCACCGTAACGGTCGCTGGTATGTACATGTCTAAAAGAGTTGCGCGTTGCGCGCCATCTAGTGCGCGTACCAGCCACACTTACTAGTACGACTGCCGAACTGTAGTACGCGACTAGTCTGATGGTGGCGCGGCGGTCAATAACCTGGTTGCGTAGAGCAGCCGGTGTTATGGTGTGATCGCTATTTGCAGAGAATAAAGGTTTCTGTCTCGTTACAAATTATTGTGACCACTACCTATCAAATTTATGACTTTATCCATTCATGTACTTACACTAATTTTTCATGTTTATACTATTCAAGGAATTTTTAAATTCACATTGATATTATAAAATATGATTTTCAAAATTAGAAAGGAACGTGTTGAGAAGTTTAATGAGTAAACTGTAAGTTAATAAATGTAAGTACATTATAAAATATAGTCGATCACGAGGCTTTTGATAAAAAATCATTTTAGAGGTAGAAACTAGCATTTCAGTGAAACGTAATTTTCGCTATTATGTCTATTTCATAATATAAACCACACAAATAGTATGAATGAATTATTACTTATTATATACATAGTATTATTTTATATAGGATCATAATTTAGTTTGAATTTTTTTTAAATTCGTTTAGGAAGGCGTACATATCATTACAACCGTCAACAATAAATATAGTTAAATGTGGTTATATCACATTTATATTTGATATGTGGGTAGTATCATAATACTAGACTAAAAATAATTAAATAGTAATTAAAAAGTTGAAAAAAACCAGTGACCAGAAGGTTGGGTTGTAGTATATTTACTATAATTATGAGAATGCTATATGCAGAATATGGATTTTGTATATATAATAATAAAATATTATAAACTCGTTTGATTTAATGGTTCGATAAACTAATATAAAATAATAAAGTGACAATGAGTATGATGATTTGTTGAGAACCTTTATAATATGTTCAAAATTCGATTCAAACTATTTCAAGGATTACACCTAGAACAAAATTGTTGTATCACGGTGCAAATAGGTATTGTTAATATTGCACTTGTGGACTGTGGTGTATTGAGATTCGACTTTGTATTTTTTAGTATTTAATGGTAATTATTTATTTCACACAACTAAAATGTTTAAATATAATAATTATGATTGAGATGTATAATATTATAGGCTACATTACTTAGGATGGAATAAGACCAAAAAGTTTCATATTGCTGACAAATAATATTTTTTAAATTTAATAATTGGGTGTAGAAATCAAACATAAGTCAAATGAATACCCTGAGGTACCAAAAAAAGAACATTGAATGGAATTTATCAATTTAAAATGTTCATACTTAACAATTTGCTGCCTATTATGTACGACTAAATCCACGACAAAAAAAGTGGTCTCGAATGTCAATGAAATGAAGTTAAGAAATAGATAAGTATAATATTATTATAATCAACTTTATCAAAATCTTTTGAAAAATCTGTAAAAATGACATCGACTTGATAGGCGAAAAGTTTCGGAAACTCGATTATAAATAATGAGACACGTGTCTATTTACAAAATAAATAATAACTTCATAAATGACTTCAAAACTCGAACACGCCCGTTCGTTGTACGACGGTTGTAATCACAGTATGTGCATAATAAAATATACAAGTACCTAGATATACTGTAACATTTTAATACTATCACATTATTCATTATACTAATTTAAATGTGTTTCCGGGTTCATATATTGTGGTCTTCGTTACTTAGAATGCCATGACGAACCTTTTTTTTCGTAAATAACAATTACTTAAAAAAAAAAACGGCGATAGCGATGACAACTGAACGCTCTGCTCTGATGTGTACATACATTATTAGAATGTATTTTAAGTGTATTATTACAATAGAGTGAGTAGTGTAATGAATATTACGAACAGCTTAGTGGAAAAATAAACACTGCACAGACCAGCGGTGGGCTTAACTGTAACAATAGGAAAGCGTTTCAGGTATGCAATTTTAATGCCTTTTTACGGCCAAAATACGACGTACAAATGAAGCGCACGTACCTGCCGCTACTATATTATATACCTATAAATATTCGGGTATTTTATATGGTTGTCCCTGTACCATTACCATGGTCGTGTATATGTACGTGCATATAATTTTAGCGGAATGTTATTGTTTCATCCACCGCCCCCGCCACCAGATGGGTGTTTTACTGCGGACGCTTTTTTATCTTACCGCACAAGCCGGGACGCCGAATTTATCATTCGCTGTGCACAAAAACCCGCAGCGGAGATACTGTAAAAAGTGGTCGCAAAAGCGGCGCTCGGACGGACTGATTTGTAATATTTAAAAAGATTTCTGCTAGGGCCGTTATTCCGCGTATACGTCTTATATATACCTACGTGCATGTGAGTGAGCTGTATGGGTGAGCTCTAAGCCTGTATACCAGCGGACTGTACAGTCCACCGCCGAGTGTTTGTTTTACTGCCGGTTTTTTTTTTTATTTTTTTCAGCCATCGCGCCCGAGTCCCGATGAATAAATCAGTAGTCTTGCCCAACGCGCGCATTTCAACCCGAGTGAAATTCACGTCCACAAACCTACTACAGATATGCACCCAACCCCACTTCCATGCCCGGTAAATCGTGCACGGGCTGACCCAAAGCCGTCATCAGTCCCCGACCGTCGTCGCCGTCGAATACCTTTCGTCGCCATTCGTTGAACGCGATATTTTTTTTCTCTCTTTTTCGCTTTTTTTTTTTTTTTTTTTTTTGAAAATAAATATAATAAAATGTATTGTGCGTAAAACACGCAGTGATGGACTTGGAATTTTCAAACGATTATATTTCACTATTAATATTACAGCTATTTACATAGTGATGTAGGGATGTAATATGTTTTTCGGTCAGATTAATCGCCCACACACCGGTACACCACAGCTCCAGTAAGTAGGTACCTACTGCCACTGCGTGTAGTTGAATTCTTACTACAGATTGTCCAATACCAGATAATCGCGTCATAATGTCCTTTTAGAATTATTTCGATGGTAAAATAAAAACATTACAATAAGCAACAATTTTTGCCGTTATTAATTATTATATCTATTTGTATGCCAATATTTCATGTACTTAAATGTTACTTGCAATGTAACTATTAGGCTACCAGCCCGTATTTTCAATAAATAAATAGATAAATTAAGATTTACGATCATTGTACACCCGTATTTTTTTATTAAAGAAATACACCCTCCTTTTTTTATAAGATCTAGGTTGTGAACAACTGTGGTTATAATTTAAAATAGGAAGTTTATGATCATAATAGGATAAATAAATGATACATTTAGACAAGTTTTCGTTAGAATAATATAAAAGCATAATTCAAAGAAATAATATTACATTTACATATTTTTTTTTTACACGAAGACCTCTACTGTTTTAATAAAAACCAGAGAGAACGCATTGTCTAAAGCGAGGATTTAATTTTAGTTGTTTGAGAAAAGGTGTCGACTGGTGTTTTTAAACGAAGATTTGTGACTTTCGGAACACAATTCATTTAAGAGATGCTAAGATTAACCTCACCAACTATACAGTAAACAGGTACTAAATACAGTTTATACTATTGGTGGACAGTTATACTATAATAATATAGATGGTTTAATATTCAGTTGGAATATCAATACATTTTAAACATAATTTTTAATCTTAGTTTTTTTCATTATGAAAAAAATAACCTTTTTATCAAATTTGGAAAAAATATGTTTATATAATTGTATCCACAACTAAAATTCAAGCATAATAATTTTGTGATATTTAAAATTTTATACTCAAATAATAAATACATTCGTATACGTATCATAGGTACGCACTAATTGTATGTCACCTTGAAAAATCCTTTTGAATCATGGTAGATTTCCTTTATATTCAGGTTCAAAACTTTTCGAATCAAATAATATGTTATATATAATGGATAGGTCACATGCACTACCAATTATTTATCCATGGCAATTGAAATGGTTTCGGAAAGAGGCAGAAAAAAGTAAGATTTTATTTAGAATAGATCTTGATGACTATACCGCACCGATGGTCGCGAACAATGCCTTGTGTCTGGACGTCTGTTCTCGGTATGTGATTGATCCTACGACGATGTGAATAAAACGCCAAATACTTGAAAAATTCCGACCGAGTTGCAATGATAGGTTGTCATTCATTTTACTGTCATCCGCTCGAAGGGATAATATCTCTGGGTGAAAATAGTCTGTAGGACGTGCCAATAACGTTATTGTTACCCGCCGTATGATATATTATGATAATACAAATGTTATGTTGTATAAATATTTGATTGCAAACTACTATATTTTTTATACTATGGCAGCATTTCAATCGATTACCTAATTACGTTGTAAATTGTAACTACCAATTCCAACTATCAAAACATCAGTCAATATCATCAAACTTGATTAAAATCTGTATTTTTTTTTCGAACCACCAACGATTCGTTTAATTTTCTTTTGAGCCTCAAATCCCCAGACACGATCCTTGTAACAATTACGCGCGCGTGTGTGTGTGTGTATTATATTATTATATAGTGTACACACACGCACGAGCTCATGATAAAGTAACGTATCGTCCATCTCACTATTCAGGCTGTTATTTACCTCCTGGTGTTTTAAAAACCACCTTGAATCATAGTCCATGTACTTCGGAGATTAGGTGAGTTACCATAACATAGGGTAAAAGTTCATTTGTGGTCTGTCTACTAAATGTCCAACGTTACTCCAACTGAATTATTTAAAATGTATGTGAAGATAAAATTATTGGATACAAATTTTAATGCAATTCAATTTCAAGGAAAAAGAAATTGTTACCATAATTAATTACTGATATTATACGTATCTGTAGTATTTGAACACTGCCAATAAAAAAATTAATTTACTCATAATGCATGAAAAATTACATTTTTTCGTACTCACAACATTAATTATATAGGTATTCAAATATACACGTGTAGGTACTTTTAATTATACCTATTTATAAAATTAATTTGGTTTTAAATTTTTATAACTTGCGTTAAAGAAATAGTATTCAATCAGAATCTATTCCTAAAGAAACTTACTTTCGGTATATGTTGTAGCATTCGTACAATTTGTTTTTATATGTTATTTCTAGAAATCGTAAGAGTTTTTAAGACAACCCATTTGTCACCCTCTTTTTGCTTTATTATATTATTTATAAACAATCCCGAAAAACATTTTAATGGATGGTCATATATTACAATTTGCAGACCATCTAAAATAGTATTTATATAGGTATGCTTTGTTATAGTAAACTTATACTTAATCTATGTACCCATAATATAATGGAACAAATTAAATAATGAAAGTAGGTACTTAGCTGCTAAAATAATGTACTATTTTATTCGAACATGAACAAACTGACTATTCAACTTTTTTAGGTATAAAAAAATATTAATATAATAATAATAATGAAAGAGCCTATAATACAATAAATATCCTTTAATTTATAGATCATTATGAAGGTCATTTTTAAAATTATAGAATTTAAAAATGAATTGTTATGTGTATTAATTCATGCATGATCTCTCTTTGCTTCCATTGTTATTCTACCACATTAAGAAATTAAATCAATAGGATAAGCGTCTGATGAAGTCATATATATATAAATAATTATACGATCAACGTATGAAAATTGACTTTAATTGAATGTATATTATATTGACATAGTCAGTTAATTTTAAGCTGAATAATAAGTCATATTATAATAAATAGGTATAAGTACATAATAAACCTATTTAAGACAAAATTAGTGAAAGTAAGTACGATACTCGAATCTAGTAGAACACTTAATGAAAATGATGTAGGTGTGCTATATTTTAATGAAATACATAGATATTATTTATAGGTATTTATAAAATATTATTCGTAGGTACTTGAAACTTTTTATCTCTGCGAACATTTTAATATAACTTACTTTACACACTATTTGGTTCAACAATATTTTTCATAGACTTTTAAAGTTAAAATTGCGCCACAATTGAATTTTTAAACAGTTTGAGAATTTTTTTTTTGTAATTCAAAAAATAATATAAAGGGAGAGTGGAAACTTGAAACTTTTATGTGAGTATTATTGTATTTTACTATTCAGTCACATTTAAAAAATATTTAGTCTAATCTCAAGCCATTAGCTATTTTGTACGACGAAACTATTCACACTTTTACTTCGATTATTCGGTGTTTGGTTAAAAGTTATAACAATAGTATATGATATTATTTACTATTTTAATAATAATATAATATAATTAATATAATAAATACGATTTATTCGTTAACTTAGGTTAATTTACTTAGGTTATTTCAACCTACCATATTACTAATATTAAAATAGATTACTAATATAAATATACTTAGTATTAAAGGCTGACAAACCGAGCCGTCTTCGCTCAGCATTGTTTTTTTGTACTTATGCAATTATCAACAATTTAATTCTAATCGGACCTCTTTTACACTGAAATAATCAATGATCAAAATACAGTAGTACACTAGTACACTCAATACCAACTATACAACAGAGCGAGTTCCCTAATTATTTTTGGCAATTGATAGTTTCCTTTGTTATTAATACAGAGTGCATTGTTGGTTAAGCATTGATTATTAGTTTGCATAATTTAATAGTTTTTGATAAAAGCATGTACATAGTGATTCATTAATTAAAACATTTGTTAATGCTTTCTGTAAATTCAGAAAAAAAAATTATTCGATTAGTTAGAATATTAAATTATCTCATTGTAATATTATCGTTGTTAATTTGAAATTTTTATTTTTATTTAATGATATTTAACTTTCCCTTTTAGGTAAAACTATCGAAAAGATCGTCACATTTTTTGTTGAAACCTACAATATTCCATTAGAGTTTAACACTTTATTTTTTTTTTCCAATTACATTATGCCTAGCACAATAACTGACGTGTGATTTAGTTTTTTGTCACATGTCGTAAATTAAAAATTAAATGTTTTAAATTCAGATAGAGTTAGCTTCAGGATTAAAACCTCAAATATTATGTCTACGATCATTAAATTGTAGAAATGTGTATTTACCATTCAAACATTCTAATTTTGAATATTATGCACAACGAGTATTATGTCCTATATTTTATTTATAAAGTTCCAACGATCAAAATCCGTGCGGAGAATCACGTGCCTATTAATTGTATATGATATCGCTGCAGTGAATACACAATTCACATACATATTCTAATATACCTACAGTTTCACCATGGCACCAATGCACCGTAGGTAGGTACTTGTTCACGAAGCTGCGACCAAACCTGTGTGCCACGTAGTGGTTTATACAGTTTGCTTACCCTAAATGCCGGAGACAATAATAATATCATACAACAATAATAAGTCATAACAAAAGCAGTACGGGGCATTGTAGTGAGTGTGTGATTACAATTGAATCGTAAATTGGTTTAAGACGAAGGCGTTGCACGGTATTCTTCGTGTATTGTTCCGCTATTATTGTCCCATTCCTGTGCTTCCATTAGTTACTCAAAAACCTACTAATATAGTGAACTTATATTTTATATTATTAAACTTTTTCATTTTTCCCTCGAAAATATAAACTCGAAGCTTTCGACGAATGCATAGTCTAAAACACAGAAATCACTCCGTTTGAAAAAATGTTTGAAGCAAATAAACATCTTACACAACAATTAACGCTTGTATTACTACTGTAATACATTTTAAAAACAATAGATTTTAAGTTTTTATGCTATTATAACAGTTTTACTAAGATTTACAACAAATTTTATTTTATTTTTTTTATTTTAAACATATATTAAATAAACATCTGTACAAACTAAATTACTTAAAAAAAAAAAAAGACGATAACAACAACAACAGTGACAAAAAGCTATACTATTCTTATTACTTATTTATTTATTGGTTGAGAACATTTTTGTTACTATTTCCACTGTAAACATAAAATACCAATTCAGTTTACTAGCGTTGTGAAAACGTGATGTATGCACAGCTACTTGTAACACTATTTCTGACATTGAAGGAGGTAAGATTGCCATTTAAAAAGACGGCATGAGTAATAATAGACATGGATTTAGCGATGAATCTTCTGACTACGCCTTAACGGCATTATTTCCATGTACGTCAATATACGTATGTTTTGTAAATAGAAAATGTAGCTAATTTCATTCCAGATTTTTTTTAAATTGAATCCTTTCAAATTCCTTATCGAACAAGGAGATAGTTATTTTTACAACGGTTTGATTTGTTTAAGAAAAATAAATAGTTTCATGTTATGCTAATTATTTATACAACTTAAATATAGTAATAATAACTTTATTTCAGAAACGTTTGATACAATTTAAATTTTAAATATAATATTTTTTTCTGACCCAACTTATAAGTAAACTTGATTTGGGTTGGGTGAGTCTTTGTAACAGTAGAATAATACTATCAAAAAAAAAGAGAAATACAATAAATAAATAGGATAATATTATTTTCTGAGTATACAGGCAAAAAGTAGTTTTCATGAAATTTTCAAAGATCAAAATTAACTCTTTTGTTATTAATACCTAATTATTCCAAACATTGAGCTGAGTATTTTACCGTAATAAGACGAAATAGAATATTTAAAAATTTTGATTAAAATAATTAATTGGTACTTATTTTATATTTTGTTTTTAGATATTTGATAATGTAAAGTTTTGGGGGTTTTTTTTTTTGGTATGTTTCTAGATTTTAAACACTTTAATTTATTTGTTTATATAAATATTTGCATATTAAATAAATGTATATAATATACTAATATACATATATACATACATATATATACTAATATACATATATATTATATACATACACACATATATATATAACATAGAGCAATTCATTTGTTCTATAATGTGATTTTTTTCGAAAAACACTATCTGTGTGCGGTAAATTGTAATAATGCTCAAAATATTTAATATTGCCTGTATATGGATTTGAAAGAGGACATATATGGTACTTTATGGAGAATTAAGCTCAGGCTTAATGTATTACAACTACATATATAGCATTAGACACCCAAATCGTGTTCGGTATTAAAGAAAATTGTTGTCTGTCTTTTTTTTTATCAAAACATTCTTTGTTAACTCGATTTTTTCGGTGTTCGATATCATTGCAATGCTGGAGGATATTATTTAAGCTCAGAGGATGTTTTATCAATCTTGTATTTCAGTCACCAAAGTCCAACGTATTTTGTGATTTGTGATTTTGATTTTATAAACAAAGCATATGTTACACGATGACAATAATAAATAATAATATTTATATAGCAGTTTAAATAGTTTATAATAGCTTATGTCGAGCTTTAATCGATTTTATCTGCGGGATTATTTGACATATTTTTAAAATGGGATTTCTTCGGTACCCGTTTGGATGCGTAGGTACCTAACTAATATAATAATATCCCCTCTTATTTTTATAGCTGTAAGTTATTGACCTTTGATAACATTGAATGACGACAGTTTATAATTATAAACCACCTATCCATAAGTTAATATAATATTCGAACTTGTTTATTTAAAAATACTTCGAGAATAATAGTAGACACAAATATTGTTTTTAAAATAACATTTAAATACTATCTATAATATGGTTACTAAAAACTCCATTCAGAAGAATAATAGAAAAAAAGAACTATCAGAGTATAATACAATTTACTACAAAATAAACTGTGGTATAAGAATATACTATAAATTTGGTTTCGTAAGGATATAATATGTATTTTATTACCTATATAAATTGTAACATAACGGATTTCGCTCCCATTTAAATAATACGGTAATCGACATAAACACAAACAAAAAAATGCGCCGTTTTGTAAACGAGTGGTTTTAATGAATAGTTAGAGTCGTAATATTATTATAATAATTAAAATGCATACATACTATATTTTAAAACCTGGGCTATCTGTGTAGCACAGTAATAATGAACAGATTCTAACAACACCTAAATCACCTGCCAGTTGGTATAGGTTATACTATAATATAGGATATAATATAATATATTATACATATATTTTTCTTATTGAACTTGAGCCCGCGACTATATGGTCATTAGCTATTGTAGGGATTGCGGTTGGTACGGTTGAAACAATAGGTTAGCAACACCTATAAGTGGCGAGGTTTTGGCCACTAAGAACCCATGGTGGTCACCCATCCGATAACTAGTGGCATCGGGCGTTACTTACTCTCAATCACATTGCGTGATTGATTGCAGCCATCGCGCCAAGGCACTTATATTATACTATTGTGCATTGTGTTACACTTCGTTTCGATTCATACCGTCACGGAAATATCGCCAAATAATGCGGTGGCATCAAAACATCCGTTTATATTTAGCAGGTTTTGAACGGTCGTACGTGCGCTGCCAAAAACTACTCTGAGTTAATATGGCCAAGTGGTCACAAGCGCACTCAATAACTCCAAATGAACGTTTCACCGAATTAATTGGATTCTCTCCACATTATGAGTATATTATTATATTATAATATCGTACACGTTATTTATGTATTATGATATTATAAACGTATATGAAAACCTGTTGGGAAGAACTGTTACATACAGAATTATTCACCAACATTTTAAAAACAAAAATATACGATTTTTTAGGTCTATATAAAAACATATCAAATTACATCATTCAATGTATAATATTTATCCATGCTATAGTAAATTATTGCTATCATTATTTTTATAATAAAATTAATTGTTTACCAATAAAATTGTTTCGTATTTATAAGACGTGTTTATAGAGTAATAAAGTAAAATACGATTAACATTTTTTGGGGGCCAGGTGTAGTGGTGTGGCTCAGTGGTCACTAGTGTTCTGAGGTCGTGCATCGGCCGGTGTCGCTTGTTCCCGGATGGGTGATCATCCAGGTTTTCAGTGACGAATCCTTACCCTCATCCACATGCTCCTCGATCAACCGTAACCCCCTACGCTTATGGTAATAGCTTCCCAAACTTAAAATCAATAAAAAAAAAAAACTTTTAATATTCATTACTTTTGTAACTACCAACATTTTCATTATAGATTTTTTTCTTCTTCAGACCTTATCAAAACAATATCAGTATCAGTTTATTTTTAAAAGTTAAAAACGAAATATTTAAAAAATCCAAACATTGACCAACGCTGGAGGTACCCATAATATCACAAACCTAAATCAACTTATATAATATGACGAGCACATAAATAGTCGGTTACCAATCGCGCAATAACGACTTCTCCGTGGAACGTCATGTGACTGCGAGGGAGGGTAAACACAGACATAACAATAAAAAACAGTTATCGCTATAGTTCTGTGACAGCTTGACTACCGAATTAATAATGATTATTATAATTTAATCTATGATATCCGTTTTTGTGTACCCGGCCTACTCTAATCTTACATACTAAAATTAATGATAAAATGTTGCTATTCAGCGCAGCTGACGTGAACACAATATTATTTATATTTTCTATCGTTACACGTGCGATTCGTAAGATCGATCTCGTCTGAGGGAAGGGATGGGAGACGAATGGATTTACTAGCTGTATTATACATACAAGCTTATGTATTATTATTATATTGTACAGGTACATGTGGTATTATTATTAGTATTATTACTATGAGTAGGTCTACGTTTACAAAATGTAGATATATAATGTGCTATAATATGCATATGAATATGAGTATAAAGCACTGGGGGCCAATACGAGTATACGGTTACGCTCTAATGTCCGAGAAACCGATAAAATTACCCAAAATGTGGTGCATGTACACTGCCCCAGCTTTAGGATTAAAGTAGATATTGAAGATATTCTGCAATGTGTATTATAATAGCTTTTGGACATTCAACTTTCCTAAAAGTATATTATGTAAATACACCAGCTGATATTATATAGTACCAAGGAATAAGGATAAAAGTGCATGTATCTCTCGTTTGGATTCAAATCATTATAATAAGCACGAATTAACATCCACAATAATTATAAATTATAATAAATCTTCTATAGTTCTATCCCTGCAGTGGTTCATTAAAAATAGTTGTATACCATTTTTTTTCCTTATTAATTTCGTAAAATCTTTATAGCAAATAATGTAATATTTTCCATTGCATATTCGGACATTCTAATTTTAACTTTATAAGTGAATTCGTAAATTTAATTTCAGACATCACATGACCGATGACTGGGTTTTATTTATTTATTTTTTAAGTTTGAAATACATTAAATTATAATTGAGTTGGCTGTGTAGCTTAGAATGCTTAGATTGTATTAGGTTCAATAAAATTGGTTATCAATGAGTATTATTTTTGTTCTGTCTTTCATGGTATTCACATCAGGGCACTATGGCTAAATTGGGTCCAAAAAAGGGTACCGCGGAAAAAAAAGTTTGGAACCGATGGTCTAGCCGAAGAGGGAAGAAAAAAATGGTAAATTTAATTACACAATGACGAATGGGACGGATTAGACGAAAACCGTCGGTAATACTCAAAACAAATACATAGCTATGAAAATTTAAAACCAGTGTTTTGTAATGAAACATTCTAGTCTCACAAAGAAACTTTTAATTGGAATTTGAATTCGTTAATTAATTAATTAAAAAAAAAATATTTCGTTGTGTATTTGAGCAATTTCCAAGGCATGAAAAGTCATAAATAATAATAATTTATCATTCAATATCATTAAGAAATAATATATTATATATTATAATAAGGGATATTTGGATTATAATATGCTGTTTCTTCGTCAACGTTCGATTTGCATTTTTTTTCATTTTTTACTAACGTCAATCCGCTGTTTTGTATGCGTATAACACTATAACACGAATTATGTACTCCTTTGAATGTTACCTAATTGAAAATATTGATATTTCAGTTTTGAGTGTTTGTAAATTTGTAAGTTTGTTTATTGCTAACTTCAATCGTGGATTAGTTTAGGCTGTGGTCATTATTAAACCAACATTACGATAAAACATGAATAAATAACTCACAATTCAAATTATTCTGATAGGTAGTGAACAGGTGCATTGCAATAATAAAGTGAATTTTTTGATATTGCCACCCATTAAATATTTCCAATATCTAAAGTTCTAACTTTGTTTTAAACTTATGCGTGATGTAATATTTCAAAAGTTTTTATCTGTGATTTTAATATTTCTGAAAAAATTTTTAGATTATTAAAATGTATTTGTCAATTAATACATTTTACTTTATATGGAAGATCATATCTTTTTATTTTTACGATAAATCAAATTAGAAATATAAAGATCTCCATAGCGATGGCATTCCAAAACTTTAGAGAAAAGAAAATATCCATGGTTTGATATTACTAACTAGGTAAATACCAAGCAATATTATACATTATGATCAAGAATGATTTTACAATTATACATTGTACATTTTAATTGCGTAGAGCAATATAATATTAACGTTTTAGCATTATTATGATTTATGTAAAAAGATCATAAAAATGTTCAGTGTCTTTATTCAAAAGAAATAAAATATTATGTAATACTACATAGTGATTTTCGCGTCCATTTGGAGATAATTTTACTCAAACAAGTGTTTTGTTCAGTTTTCTGGGGTTATCTTTTCAGTATATTATTGGGTATTGGCACTATACAAAATCTTATCGCCAATGAAAGTTTAACAATCTACATTTAGGGTACCTACGACGATAATTATTGTAATATAATATTATTATGCTGTAGGTATAGGTATTTTCGTTATTTGAAATGTATATTTCATATCGTGGGCCCAATGAGTTAAACCCGTTGACAGAATCAATTATTTAAATTTCGGTTAACTACATTCACGTGCGTGAGTAGTTTTGAATAACCCATTTGTACTCTACCAATGCAAAATATATTAATTTGCGGAATCCAGAAGTCTTTAGAAATAATAATCAGTGTTCTGAGGACATGATTTTACATGCACGTTAGTATAGAATTCTTCAAGTGGTTTCAAAAAAAAAAAATATAAATAAATAGTTTTTACTTTCAAAACTAATTTATTGCTATAATTACGACAACATAATCAGTAAATACGGATTTTCACATAGATGTAGACGTGAAAGATTAATGTTAATTTATGACTTCACGTGTTGGTCGCTATTATGGATTTTATAATATACTTATATAATTGTCGATATAAATTATAATGTACGGGTATGAATAAGCAAACACACTTACCTATAACCCCGTTTAATACGATCTGATTATTCTTGCAGAATCCTGTACCTGTATAGTAATATAGAAATCACGATTTTCTTCATAAATGACTTAAATTTTCTACTATTAGCAGTTCTAGATAAATATTATAATATAATACCATATCAAGTCAGAAAATTGCCGAACCTGTACTGTAATCATAATATGGTATAACCGGACAACAATAATATATCTATTTAATACGTATCGTATACCTATGCTTACATTCGTGTAGCATCCACAGTTTTCAATACCGAACACCGGACAGTCTTGAGGCGAAACGAGCTTGCTATTTATTTAGAAAATAATAATAATATACTATATTAAACAGTGGAGCGTACAAATGTAGGTATAGTAGGAACACACCGTACACACAGGTCTGTCTGTATCGCCTTCGAATATAAATTTTATTAGTGACGTTCATACACGCGTGCATCCGATTTTATGTGGTATTTTAATATTTATATATTTTCCACTCGTCGGGAAAATTAGCGACCACCGCGAACCAACCACACGTGTTCCCGAACAAACAACGTCCGTCGCGTTTTATTGTTTAATACGTATTTATTTTTAATTATATCGTCTCGGCGAAATAACTGTCGTCGTCGACAATGCTTGTACGTAGGTATAACGAAACAAACAAACTCGCTCGTACCTGCGCCCGCCCTCGGATTCCCTTTTGTCTGACGTCGTTAATAATTTCAACGGTGGCGAGAAATCTGCTTCCGTCGCAGATCTATACATGTTATAATGCTTATAAATATAATATGTACAGTGAATATTATATTATAATATAATATAATATACCACTACCACGGTCGTTGTGCGTTTCGGGACGTGAGCGGAAAATGAATGTTTAAAAACAGCCGCGGCGTTCCGTGCGGAATCATATCGGGGTCCGCATAAACAAATATACATCGTTACAGTGTAGGTCTTCGCCGTAAATTTATATGGTCTACGGTGTATTATTATTATTATTATTATTTTTATTATTATTATTATTATTATTATTATTATTATTATTATTATTATTATTATTATTATTATCGCACCGCCCACGGCTGACGTTTTCATGTTATATTTCTGCTTGAGTGTGCGACTAAGCGATTTTTGTATTATTCTATTAATTTAATTTTTTTACATTTTTCAAGTTGATATTTTAAGAGGACGTCGCACCAGCATATATTGTCTCCGTATGCACACGTACGACGTAAAAAATGTATGTTCGCCAGTTTCAACAGTGTGCTGTCAGTTCTTATATTAAAGTGAATTGACCTATTTTAAAACTATCAGGTACCTAAGAATAAAATCTGTATTTTATCGTTGGTTTTTACAATATTTTAATTTTTAAGTGAGTTATGATTACATAAAATATTAATATTTGAAAATGCTCGTAATTTACTTGAAAATTCAAATATCGTAAAAAACCAACAAGAGAACACAGATAATGTTCTTACTATAAAGTTTAATAATATGTCAGTTAACTCTATTATCAAAACTAACATTTTACTATTGAAACTGGTGAATAAAAATTTGCTAAGGCTTATGTGTGTAAGACGAAGAAAGCAAATGTGGGTACGACGTCCTCCTAATGAAATTGAAATACATAACGAAAAATACTTTTGCTGTAGTTTAAAGAAACATTATATTGGCCACTGAGTATATTATCATCTACTACTCATAGTTTAATTTTCTAATTACCCAAATAGATTAATTTTAAACTATTTATACTACGAAGTACGAACCTATATTCATATTATACCCTGTGTCGGTAATTAGGTATCTACTTATAAGTTATTAACGGAACTAATAATTAATGGTAACTATTAAAAGTGATATACCTTTTTTTTCAAAAATAAGTTTAACCTATCTCTTAACAAAAAATAAAAATAAATTACTATAAAACTAAATAATAGCTATATGTTTATTTTGTAAAAAATATCATTATAAATATAGGCTGTGTAGCTGCTGACAGACTATTTCGCTCAGATTCATTTTTTGTATAAGAATATTTAATATTGAATTTAAATTCAACACATTCATTACAGTTGCCTACCTACTCAATAACAGGGAACACAACCACACTTCGACAGAAACTATTCAGCAGAAAGAATCTACCAGTATTTTTTTTTAACACCAATATACTATACTATAATAATATTATACGGTATATTGTTTTGCATAATATTATATTAGGTAATGAACTTATACACATTAGATATAAATAACCTTATAAGCGTGATGAGAGGATAGGCCACATAATTTACTACTCTGCTAACCTATAAGTTTTAAAAGTTTCCAAGTTTCAAAAAACAATAAATCAGCATGATATTTGGTTTATTGTGTACAAACAATTTATAAATAAATGTATGAGTGTAGCTATCATAATACACACAAAATATTAAATTTGTATTTTGAAACACATATAGTGTTTAGTGTTGATGATTACAATATAAATTCGAAATATTAAAAAAAAACGCACACACACACTTCTATTAATCTAGCGATTAATTAAACGAACGTATAAAGCTTTAAATATATTATTTTGGAATGTACAGCATACACACTACACAAATATATTATATTATTGTATTATATATTATTCTGTACAAATCAATCCATTGAACGTTATCGTGAACTGTAATAGTAGTAGCAGCGATCATTCGGTATACCGATATTTGACTTCAACATCACCAACAATAATAACAATATTCGATCCCTTCGGCCGATCGGTTATAACCCCCCCCCCCCCACACGCACACACACACGCCTTATGCATGAGTGGATTTCCACCTCCACTGTACGTTGTCAACGCGTGCCGGGAAAATAAAATCCCATGCCCCCAATTTATGAGGCCCCCGTGTTATGGTCTTTTCAGCTGGGCGATTTTCGATCTCGCACGTCCGTCCGTTTCTTTAAGTATACGCACGTTTTTTATACATAAATATATAGGGGAATATGTATGGCTACTATGCGTACAGAAAACTTTACTCAGTTTCGCGACATAATGATATCCTTCAATATATATATATATATACATGGATCTAACAATAAACTAAAAAAAAAAAATATTTAAAACCGCGATAAACACGCGTATTTCGAAAAATCTCGAATCGCGATGATACTCTTTCGCGTAAATTAAATCCTTTCCTCGAAGGAACCGTAATTTTTTATTTCAGTCTAAAGTTTTCGTTGAAAATAAAATAAATATATTGACGGTGACCGATTTTAACAAACGACTTGACGAATATTAATATTAATAATAAAAATGTACGACTGAAATCATAAAACTTTTGTGACTTTGGTGTGCGCACGTGTACACTTTATAACCGCACTATCGTAAACATAATATAATAATATACAATATTCGATTTAATTCATTCGTCCAGACGACGGGAACGACAATAATTATTATTGTTTCGGTTACTCAGACGTACAATATAATAATTTTTTAATGTTATAATAAATACAACGTCGCACCACCCACCGGCCGCTACTCAAAAAATCATCGTACCGTTTAACAATATTCAATATAATATATAATATACTGTATAGGTACCGTTAATTGTCAAACTCATTTCTCACGGATAATAAATATAATATTATGATGCCTCGTCTGCTGTGCTGACGAAATGCTGCAGTGACATTAAGTGACTCGGCATGAAATGTCCTCTCCGAGAGAGCCTATGGGGGTAATTATGGTAAACTATATACGTGACATTAATTTAAAATTTCACTCGTCAGACGCAACGAGTTTAATTCAACTCCTAAAATCACCTGTGATACGTCTACAACTGTCTGAAGACTGAGAAGCACGACGCGTCATACGCATAAGGCAATATTTATTAAAATGGCATTCATGCGATCCATCATCACGTATTATAATTATTCCTCAGTGAAATTTTTTTTTTTATTGTACTTTATATCGCAATATTATAATGTCATAATATTATCACCTCGTTTCGAATTAAATTTTCACGACGAGGATTACGCGACCGACCATATAAAAACGTCAATTTATAATTAAAATAATATTATGTTGTCTCGCGCCATATTACAATAATATCGACCTATACGAATTCTCGTTTAACCACCTCATATTATATATAATTATTATATTACCTATATTTTGAAATATCGCCGTTCGTATTCAATAGTTTATTGGTCTCCACGGCTATCGACATCGATAATATAATATAATATGTATACAGGTAGGAGGTAGCCTATACATGAAACCATAATAATATCGTTGTGTAGCGTACAATATTATGTATTATAATAATAATAATAATATACAATATTATAGATACCGTGTTATAACAGCTGGTATATTGTACTTGTGATTGAGAATTGCCGCTTAATAATATGTCACTGTAGATTAACGTTAAGTCTGTGTTTAATTTATTATCTACGCAGGTTTTGGAGAAACGGTCCTCCGCATACGCTTCGCTATACCTACACTATACATTTGGGTATTTTGATTATATTTAAATCGGTGCGGAATAAATAATGCGTTTAAAGTGTATTTGTTAATATTATTCTTCGTTTTCCTCTTTTCATGTCCGCAGCTGTCAATTCAATTATTTTGACCGAGTGGCGCGTATTGTTTGTTAATGTTTCTGTTTTTCCATTATTTCTATAAGGACAAACGAGCCGTACAATTTATTTGCCACCGCCATATTTATGCAGTACACCGTGATGTTACCGAACCGAGAGAAAATACGGTGAGGTGTAAAATAAAGTGTTATGAATTCAATTATTACTCCGTATACGCGTCCAAGCAAACCTTTTCCCCGTAAAGTTACTAACTGTTTTATTCTTATTTTTTTCTAACATATGTAATAGTTCTAATTATTTTAGAAAAGAATATCACGAGTTTGTGTGTACATGATATAATGCGTAGTATATACATTAGATATATTATCATGATAGAGCATCGTAGTCTTAATTTCGCGTTAGGAAAATGGCGAATATTGTGCGCCATATTTTACAACTTAATATTCTATGTAAAATAGTATCAGCACTATTTTCCAACATGAGAAATTTATGATTTCACGGAGTAATAATAACACATCTTAAAAGTAAAAGATAAGGATTATAAGCACTCCTTATAAATTGTAGTCTCACTTGCCTTCGCGGTATCGTTTATTATTTGTAATTGTTAAAGTAAATTAATTATGTGCATGAATATGCATGTATAGTTATGCATATATGTATGTATATACTATATATGCATGTATATAATGTATGTAGGTGTGAATGTATGTATGTGTGTTGTGTGTTGTAATAATACGTATATCATAACATACAGTTTTTCTTCGTTTTTAGACGGTATATACGCAATACCTAAATGCGGTCGGTCGCGTATTACGAGATAATAATTTATGTTCGTCAACTGTAAACATAAAAATTCTATGTTCTTAAATGTTAAACCTAATTCGCATTAATGAAAATAGAACTTCAGTTAGACGACGGTCTCGCTGTAAGATTACTCAAAATTACTGTATCTTAAATCAAGAGACTAAAACTTCGGAACCCGCGGGACAACTACTATCAACATTTTGAAAATGCTTACATAATTTCCGTCGATAATTTAATTATATTCCACAATTATTCTCTGTGTTCTCGGACGAAACTTTTATAGCAATATTATTAAAGTGCCTTACAAACGAACAGATTTGTCGGAATTAAAAAAGCGAAAATAAAAATAAAACCGTCGTGCGTTGGTGTTTAATAAAAACAGTTGGTATAATATTAATTTTTTCCTTAAGTGCATTGTGTAAATATTATACAGCCACAACGTTATTGGTTTTAGTTTTAATTAACTATAGATAGGTACCGAATACGTACACAAGTACCGATTATATCGTAATATAATAATATACACGTCATATTATAATTTCGTATCGAATATTATGTATATAATTTATTAACGGCCACCAGAATCACCAACATATTCTGTATCATATCACCGAGATGTGGAACCCATGTCAGGCGGTAGTATAATAATGATAATAATAATGACATAGGTTCACAGTGATGTAATATATATAGGAGGTATATATTAATGCCTAGGAAAATATGGCCCAAAGTAATAATGATATCGTCGTTTATGACATAATTATTATTGTTTAACGACGGCGCGATGTGTGTATTTCTCGGACAAAATTAAAACCCTTTTGTGGTGCATAATGCTGTTGTTTATAACATAATAATATACACCCACTAATGTACGCACCGTACTCATTATGGCCGTTTCGTGTCAACGCCGTACACCACGTACTGTTTCAAACATTGTAAAATGATAATGATAATTTCATGTCTTGTAATAAGTAATAACCCTGCAGGTACCATTATGTTTATAAACATTGACGAGTTGACCATAATAATATTATAATGACACGAGCAGTCAATTAGCCGGCACCCCGTGTAGGCAATTTCGGTACATCCGCGCGTGTGGCATCGCCAGGCGTATCTTCATAAATAATAATAATAATAATAATAGTCAATTAGACGGCACCTTGTTGTGTAGTATAATAATTTTATTGCTATTATAATACAATATTGGCATAAAATCTGGTGGACGCAACCGGGGAGGCACGGCAATTGCAGTGGAAACCTAGGTTAGGTGGGAATGTGGGATTACACCTTAAGCTACGCAAACGTACATAGTATACATATTATATTATATGAATTAAGAAAATATTGACTTAATCCGCAGGCGTATACAG
Organism: Nasonovia ribisnigri; assembly: GCA_027563435.1. Classification (NCBI taxonomy): domain Eukaryota; kingdom Metazoa; phylum Arthropoda; class Insecta; order Hemiptera; family Aphididae; genus Nasonovia; species Nasonovia ribisnigri. The sequence goes on along the minus strand of JANEHU010003042.1, from coordinate 35,906 downwards.
ATATAACATTGTACGAGTCAAACCAGCCATTTGCGTCGAACATAATATCAAACTGTTGAACTATATACATTTATATCGTACCTTAATAACACCACGCATAATATTAATAATATCATTGTTGCAATAATTATTATAACAATTAGTCTATACTTAAGGGGCGGGTCATCAATCAAGACTGCCCAGTGCCCACACCAATTTTTTTCTTTAATAATGCATTTTTTTTAAATTTTTAAGTATACTTAAGAGCGACCCCGTTTTAAATTATTTAGATTTATTATACCATTTGAACAGTATCCTGATGCGATACAAAATTTATTATTCAATTGAAAACCAACTTTTTTACTGTGAATGATTGTCAAGCAGGCAATGGCAGTTTTTTTTATTATATCTTGGTAAGTTAGTTGGAGTATTGTGCATTGTCTAGATAATTGAAGTAGATAAAAATATCTTTCTTTTATCACATTTAGATAAAAACAATTTAAAGTAAAATTTTATCTACGTATCTATTTTTCTATATCATTTTTTGTGGCAACATTAAACATTTTAATTTTATATTTATATATTAGTGTAGGAGCTACTGACGGTTATAGTTCACTCATTCTAGCTCCCTTGATTTTTTATAGCTAATTAAATCGGACCTGCTGAATATAATAGAAATATTGACTGATTTGTAGAACTGCTCTGAAAGGGGAAGGGTTGTCTCAAAAATAAACTGACTTAAGCGCCTCAGCCACCAACACCAAATGATTTGAGATAATTAATGATGTTACAAAAATATTGGCTGATGAAAATTCATATTCTAACATGTAAAAAACAATTATATATTTTATAAACTAAACAATTTCAGACGATCTTTTTATAACATAATTTAATCATTTCAAATCATTTGGTATTGGAGTCTAGGACGTCAGTTGATTTTTGAGACCTCCCCTCCTCCCCTCAACATACACATTTTTAAATAAAACTTTGTCTCTCAAATGTATCCCTGTTGGTTGTTGCCACTGACTTGGTTTTAATATGACGATGGCAGGCCAAATGAAACATATTATACACAATTATGTACGTAATAACTAAAATAATCAACTACAGTAAAAAAGTTTTAATTAATACTTTGAATTGTTAACTATACAAAAAATCACTGAGATCATTACTAGGGTTCTAATTATAATATTTTAATACAAAGAGTAATGAGCAAATTTAAAAGTTGCCAATTATATCTTACGTAATATAATAAATTATGCGTTCAAGATTACTAGATGAATTAATTAAAATATTATTTTGATTGTTATTGTTATTATATTATTATAGTTAATAATCGACTTAAAAAAATAAATAACGAGATTAATTTTTCGGCATGAATGTTGCAAAATATCCTTAATATTATTTTATTTGTTTGGAGTAATTACTATTAAATTTCACGCTTACATAAAATATAAAGTTGATGATCGATTGAAAATCACAAATAAACATAATATAATACATTTTAATGTACTCGTATATTCACGGATTTAAATTCATTGACATTTCCACGTGAAATACTACGATATCTGTTTTCAAACAATTACTGTAAAAAAAAAACTCGTATCATAGACCGGTGGTATCTTATTTGATTATTATTCAAAATGTAGGTACTGTACGAAGAGGATTGACGATTGATATTACCTATTATTAATGTCTTCATAACGTCCATACATCACCTGTGCATTAAAAAAAATATTTGTTTTTACACTCTACCCTTCTCCCTCGATATAATTGAACATAATAATTATTTGGTTTCGCAAACATTTACTATTTTATGCAATATTATTTTCTAAAAGGACAAAATAATCTTTACGAACGTTTCATTACGACATTTACGCGGGGAGAGACAATATTGTTATGCTCAACGTTACTAAGTACTAACTTCGTTCAATAAAGTATCGCCATTTTATTTGATACTAAGCTTAAAGACTTATATAGTATAATAGTGTACTGTATTTCACATTTAATCCATTAATCCCGAAACGTTTGACTCGCGTTACATTATGTTTTCCATCCGACCGATTGATTATCGAGCCATTTGACGAATTATAATAATTATAATGTGATTCAATAGTTTAGGCAGATACGATAATAAAATATAATATACATCAGATAATTATTAAACCAGTATTGTTTAATAACTCAACAACGCACGATATCGGTACTCCCTCTAAAATATGTTCGAATATGCCTTAATCAATAAAGACTTTTGGCTAAACATACTTTTTTTTAAATTAATAATTATTAACGGCCCTTTCTTCCAATTATCATTACACAAACGGTGACCGTTTAACCAGTAAATAGGTGTATCTCAGCGGTATGAAAAACTCTCGACAACAAAATATAATGATTGACCCAGTGATCACATACCCGAGGAACTTTGATGATTCACCACCCTTCCAAATTCTTGATTTATTAGTTTAAGTGTCAAATTCAATTTTAAGTTTTGTAATACTAAAGTTTACATAATGGCATGTTTTTTATTTTAAAAACTTTTAGCTAAATATAAAAATAGCCAGAGAACTCTGTGAATACACGGAATTGTGTTTAATCGATTATGGAAGGGGAGAAGCTGGTTGATGTCGAGATATATGTATTATCATATATAACAGACGTGAGCAAAATAGAAAATGGATAATTGAAAGAAAATGGAAAGGTAGTAAAAAGGTAGTAAAAAGGATGACATGAAATGGAATCACAAATTATTATCGATGGACCAGTGGTTTTATAAGATACGTGTTACCTACTGTGTTAGAGGGCACTCCTGTGTAATCTAGTAAAATGTGTTGGGAAAAATAGTTAGAAAAAAATCTAATTTAATCCATATTGATACGAAATGGACTTGTTCGAGAGCTCGAATAATATAGGCACAATATTTTTACTTTAATATTATATAATACGTGTGCTGTATTGTAATGCATTTAAAATAGTGCAAATGATTATTTTTTTATTTTAATATTTAACCATACAAATACTTCAAAAAAGTAAATTTAACCACTCTTAGCATTTCGGTATAGCTCACTCGTACGTTTGTAAACATAATTTAACCAATTTAAGTCTGTGTAATCCGTGCTAAAAATGAATATTTTATATTATATTATATTTTTCAAAAATGTACATTTTTGTTTACATATTATATTATATAAAATAATACATAATTATTCGTCGAATACGAAAAAAATCTATATTCTCTTACTGAAAGTAAACATTTTAAACTAAAGTTGTTAAGGTTAAACAAACAATAAGATACATATTATAGAAATAAAATAAACAAAACATATGTATATAATATACTAAAAAAAATAACAACAACAGTTAAATGTTTTATTTCCGAACCAACAAAATAAGAATAAAATATAATGTATAATACATTGTTCGTTTTGAATAGTTTTTGAAAAAAATAAAATAATAATAACGCTTTCTTTTTCTATACTTTAAATTTATGACCGAACGTGTTTTGTAACAAAAGAATGATTTATACGGAAGAAGTTTGTTAAAAATAGTTACATCTGATGCTACGTCATTAAATAGGTCGAAACGAACGATTATTACTTTAATAGCGTGCTATAATATATTACACTTCCGATAGACGTCAACATATTATTAGAAGTACTCGATAAATGGTACATATTTTAATTATTTTTTTCATTTTTCATATATTAATGTGTGCACTGTTCATACAAATATGGTATGCATGAGGTCGTATATAATGTGTGTCCACAAAAACAGGGTACGCCCTATTACTCAGTTACTTATACTATTATTCTGCAATCGTACCCTACACATGTTTTTGAATCTGTTTGAGAGTCATGAGACTAAACTATTGGTTCACAAATTCGTATGATTTTCAACCCTGCGCAACAATTTCACTTTTTCTATTTACTCTGTTTTCGTGGACAAACGTTATACTGGTGTGTTTGCCTTCTGTGTTTAAACTCCCCTTCTGCCAGCCTCCTATCTATGATTTCCGTATTATTTTAGTACATTAATATAATTTTAGAGTTTCAGATAACTTATATAATTAATCACCTCTATAGAATATAATTCAAATGTCTCAGATTTTTAAGAAACGCCAACACATAATTTGTTTTTTCAACGCGATTTCTTAATACATAAATAATTGTCCAAACTGTGAGACACCATACCTAACCATTTGGTCACAATCTTATTCCAGCTGGAGGAAACGTTTTAGTTATATCTGCATACAACACTGGTTAGTGGTTAGGATAAGAGTATCTACATAGACTCAAAATATGAAAATTAAAATATAACCATCAACAAATATTTTTATATTTTTTAATTTCTTTTTGCTTTTTTATAATTGATATGATTTATGTTTTTATTTATAGTTCAGAAAACATTTGAAACCAGCGACTTCACATGAACCATATGATTTAAGAATAACATCAATTTTGTACGTATAAGACATTTTATTATTACACACGGAATGGTTGAATCATGGAGTTGAGACACCATAACTCAAATCTTTGTGCAACTCGAATAAACTGTTAGGTTTCATCAAATATATTATAGATATGGCAATATGCATTTTATATTTCATAATACCTCAAACATTGGTAGCTCTGTTGTATGTATAATTATTTGACAATTTTTGATATAATTTTAAAGCATATTATAATATAATAATAATTCGTCATAATCTATTTCTTAATTGTATTAAAATTCGTTTTACAAACATAACAAAATACAGGGTAGGTAGTAGGTACAATGTTTTGAAATTATACAATATCATGCTATTTCTTTTATCTAAGTATTACTTATAAAAAAAAATTATTTTATCATTACTTTATACGTATAATTACAGTTTTTTTTGTATAGCATACACTGCCTAGATAGATATCATAACTTAATATTATTTATAATATATTTTTTATATTATTAATACATATTTTTCAATACATTGGGTATAGAAGAATGATATTATAATATATTATGTTCAAGCTATCAATATTAAACTGTATCTATTATTTTAAATACAGTGATTCTCGACCTTTTTTTAAAATTAAGGCCCCCTAATTTAGATAATCTATTTTTTTGATACACTTAAAAAAATTATTACTTTATACACGAACCCTCCACTCCAGATTAATAATTACTGTTGTACTGAATAAAAAAATTAATACTGTATTACATTATCGTGAAATGTGTATAGACCCAAAACTGGAGATGTCCACTTTGAATTTTACTCTCGTAAATCGGATCAGAAAATTGTACAAGACCTACTCAATCATATGATAGCAAATGGATCTCTGCCAGGACCAGGGTCTGTGCCACTGGTAAAAACGGCGCTATCCTTTCAGCAGGAACCATCGTTGTGGTTAAACGTATGTGAACATCTATAATTTATTTTTCATTTAGTTTATGAGTTGTAATCTCATCGAATATTTTAGAAAATGGACGTAAACAAAAATCGAGATTCCATACCCGAAGGAGAACCGTTCATTATATCATGCATCGCCCAAGGACCACCAGATATGCAGTTCAAATGGTTTAAAGATGGAATCCCAGTTAATACGTCAATATCAACCAGGTATATTTGTATTGGAGGGTTTTTTTCATGTGTATGATTTAACAACATGTAGTTTTATCAAATAAATTAGGTCTGAATAAATAAAATGGAATTTAATTGTTTAAAATAGCTCAATGGTTCATATAGACCATATAATGGTTAATAACAATAAAAACCGAGATACCCAGTGAAAAATAAAAATATATATTTTGATTTGGAAAAATACATTAAAAATATTTATCATTTGTCGATTAAAAATACCTTTGTAATAATCATAATGATTAATATCGTAAAAAAATTTAATTTTTATGTAGTGTTATAAATACACAATAACATTTAACAGGATAATTGAGTTTTTTCTGTGTGAAAAAAATATTCGTGTAAACTTTAAATTACATTTTTATTTTAAAGCGCTTATTGTCTTTTTGTAACTCGAGTAAAGGTACTTAAAATAATGCTCTTATTATATTATATACTAAATAATGAAAAAAAATTCCCCATATAACTTGTATTCAATATAAAAAAACATGGAGTATTTTGAAACCTACGGTAGAAAGATGGTAGTATTATTACTTTAAAAAAAAGTAAAAAATATCAACGTCAGTATACTAATTTGCTTTCAAAATTTCAAGTTACCAAAATTCGCCCAAAAAAAAAAATAGTTCCAATAATCGTTTATAACCGACGATTACTAATCTCAAAGCATACAGAAATACCAAATAATCTAGAATTAATTTTACAATGTGAATGAATAAATAACAATCAATATTATTACTATAGAAGTAACAGTAGATCACAACGCAAACACAACTCCGAGTAAATACATATTTTCTTGTATATTTTAGAAACATTTGGACGAAAATCAAGAAAACGGACAAACCCGATTACAAGTCTTCCATGTTGGTGATCGAACACGCTGACATCTTAGACTCTGGAAAATTTACGTGTCAGGTGTCTGACCACTCACACCAACAGTGTCAATCAGTAGCGTTAACCGTGATCCCTCTGCCAGAAGTCATAATGAAACCGTCCATAACGGTTAAGCCGGTAATTAAACCGACACCACCCATATACTTTTCGGTTTATTTAACTTTGTATATTAATACCCACTTACAACTGTCGTTTTTTTGCAGGGAGACAACGTGACGATTATGTGTTTTTTGAAAAACGAATTCACCAAGTTTGGAAACACGTGGCTTGATAGTGACATGCGTTTGGTAAAGATCGACAAAAACGTGTACTGGGAAGACTTGCACCGCGGTGGCAGTGTACTGTACGTGAAAAACATAACGGTGAGAATACCTGTGAATTATAATACGAACGACATTATTTCCAGTCACAATTACCTTACCTTGCCGTGGTCCGTTCAAATGATTCTGGTTGGATCAATAGTACAGTGGTTTTCTACCGGTGTGCCGCGAGCGCCCTTGAAGTGTGCCGCGAAAATTCTATTAATAGAAATAATTTTGAATTTTCCACTATTATTATCGATATTCGATGAAAACTTATAACAAACATATATAAAGACAGGCTAATCATTAATCGAATACGTATAATTGTATAAATGTATAATAGTATTTAATATTAGTTTGCCCGTCGCAGCCGTACCGATAACTATACGTCCCGTCGCGGAATATCGTGTTTTTAATGACTTTTGTCCTACATGGTATATTTTAAATAATACTTATTTTTTTTTATAATGGATGCATTTATAATTCGTTTAACTGACAGCACTTCAGTGAGTGAACAACCAAAGAAAAAAATCAAATTAAACATCAGACGTCAATATCATGAAGATTATTTAAACATAGGATTTTCTTGGTCCGGAAATGTAGACGATCCTCGTCCTCGTATTTCATTGTACATTATTATCATATAAAATAAATATTTCTGCTAACACATTTTTTCATCATTGTTTTAATTTATTTCACAATAATTAACCCTCTAATAGAGTAGATTATAAATAGTGTACCAATATATGTATAAATATTATATATCTAAATATATACTAGGTATTATATCACGTATTATATGAATTGGTGTGCCGCGAAAATTTTGTAGGAGAAGAAGTGTGCTACGTTGTTAAAAAGGTTGAAAACCACTGCAATAGTATGTAGCATAATAATTATTATGCACCTCTAAACTTTCAAATAAACCGTATTTTTTTGTATAAGTTAAAATTCCCGTATAGATATTTTTTGTTGTACTAGTACTACTTATATATAACTCAATGACAGATCACTCTCACAACGATGTGTTTAATATCTAGTGCGGAAACGGACTGGCGAAATCTGTGCACATACCCCCCTCCCCATCATCCGCACAACACAATATACACAGCTTACCTTTTTTTTAACCGCCACCCGAACAAGTCTCTATCATTTTTTGGTGTGTAGTAATTACGCGATGACACGACATACGATTTTCTAACTTCCGTGCACATGTTTTTACAGTCGTCGGCAGAGTACAGGTGCGAGGCTTCTAACCGGGCGGGCAGACGTAATGCCACCGTGTACGTAGACGTGCTCAACACGAAAGTGATGGCTCATTGCGATGCGGACGGCGTGTGGCCGCTGACCGGTGCCGGGAAATCGGCGTCCTCGGAATGTCCGAAAAACAGGTCGACCAGTTACGCGTCGCGTACGTGCGTGCTGACCGCGGCCAACAGCACCGAGTGGCAGAAGGCCGACTATTCGAGGTGCGCTCCGGACGATCTAAACAAATTCACCGTGAACGTAAGCACCAGCATAAAAATATTGTAAAATATGTAGCCCGTAAGTGCCCGAGATATTATGTTATACAGGCTGATTATTTTATCGCGAACCAGTCGGTATCATAAAAATACGAGAAGCTTTTCGATCTTAATTTTATCATCGAATTGTGGTGAAATGAAAAAAAAAAACAGTACTTTCCTAGAGTTTACGTTATTTGGATTTGTTAGTATTATGCTTCGTCGGGACCAAGATGAAATAACCAACCAAATATGTGTAGTCATCATTAGTATGTCGCAATGTGTGGACGTGCATGTGGGTGTAAAAATTAGGTCTGGTGTTAGATTAGTAAATATAATTAATTATAATATATTATACACGAACAAACCAGCTGACCATCAGCTGTTAAACACAGGTATTTGTCGTGTTACCAACGTCTGCAATACTTTTGTTACCTATAATTTGTATGCGGTGACATGAGATATTAATAAATTATGTAAGGGGGTACCAACGAAATATACTTCTTAAGTCCTAACCTATAACCTCTGCATAATGGTGTGCCTATTTTGCATACTCGTAACGCCGTGTTTCCTCCTATTAATTCATTATTGAAATTCATGAAAAATATTAATATACTTGTTGTTATAAACTAACAATTTTCATGTTTTTTTCATACTTGTAATTCTGTTTTATAAATTTTATTAAATCGCTAGATATCGCTTTCTAAACATGTTTATTTAAGCTACTAAACTCTTATAAATTAGATAATTTAATGACTAACTGGATTTAGTACAAAATGAAAAATAAAAAAATGAATGCTGTGTCAACTAACCCTGATTATGGATTACACAATCACTAAAATATAATTTTTTTTAATTTTAAACAAAAAAATATATTTCGTTCATAACATGTTGTGGGATTTAAATCACATAGATTAAGTTTTACTTGTGATAATAGATAATAGATACGATTGATGTATAGGCAGTGTTGCGTTGTGGCCAACGCAGAATTTATACATTTAATGAGAAAAATAAATCTATTCCTACCTATATTTGACTTGCTCCGGTCACCCCTAGACCCCAATTATTATATAAGCATAGGATTAAAACAAAAGTAGACGCATTTTAAACGTACATTTATTGCTGCAATGCATACATAAATCTAGCAAGGCTTTCGAAGATTTTTGTGTTTCTCTAGAAATCTAATTCGGATTGGTATTTTTTTTATTAGTATTCCTGTTTTATTTCAAAACCAAGTAGCTGTAACATTCTTTCCGAAAGCGCGGACCATCCACTTTGCCAATCCCCAAATATTTCAGCACCGGCGTACCCACAGCCATAGCGTAACGTTTAAATGCATCTCCAATCGTGTGTACCTATGCGCGTGTAAATAAAGCATTATGTACATGTATAAGTACAAGTATATAACGGCCGCAGAGACCAAGTTTCTGGATTTTCAGTTTAATTAAAAAACTTTTCGAATGATGAACATTATGTGCTTTTACGTCGTCTCTGCTTTTGTAGTAAAATTGACAAAAAACAAAAAACAAACAAACAAATAAAAACGTGCGATGGTCGCGTCCGACGCTTACGACGGTGCACGTCACGCTTCCCGGGAAACCATTCAACGGCACTCTTTTTTTCTATTCGATCGCAATACACTATCGACGTGTGAGTGTAGACACTGTCAACACCACATCATAACATAATATTATGCGATGTCTACACACCTACAATACGCTGTTCACACTGTTGACAGCGGAGTTTACGCATCCTACCATCGTATTAAAATAATTGTTATTATATCATTATCATCGCGCGAATTTTAAACGCGGTCTCGCACAATATTCATTTTCAGTTTCGCAAAAAAACGTTGGGATACGATAAGGTCAACGTGACGGCCGCGAAAACATTGAGTTCGCTCTACAACGATCTTCAATCCACCGCCATATGGTATCCGGGCGAAGGTGAGCCAGTCATCGATTTTCTCGTGTCCGTCACGTCGTACTTACAGAAATCGTACGATTTGGCCGACCTAGACCAAGCGTCCGTCAACTTTGACAACATACTCAGCATGCTGTTAGAAAACGATTCGGTGGTTAATGAAAAGGTAATTGTGCACCATCTCTCTGCGAATCGTATAATACGTATACACTATATTATACGTATTACTATTATTTTATCACATATTATATACTATATTATTTTCGTTTATTTTTTTGTTGTTATCTGACAGAAAATCGTTCAGCTCCTCGATATGATCGAGACGTGGACGCTGTTAAAAGCGTTTTACTTGTTCGCTAACAAAGGGACTAAACAGTACACCAACCAGATTGAAAATATACATGTCGCGTCAGCCTCGGAATTAGTGATAAATCACAGTATAAATATGACGCACCGGTTTTACGACAAGTACAAACAAAATTATATTTTTTTTTAATAATAATTAATTTTAAAAGGCCTCTTTATGTGCTTCGCAGGCAAACCATTAGGCCTTCGCAACAACCAAAAGTGACCGTTTCCATGTGTGATATTCAAATCGACAAATGGATTAACAAATCGTTCAATGTAGGAGTCACGACGTTCAGAAATTTATCGGAGTTTTTTCCGAGAAAATATTTCATAAACAAGAGGTAAATAAGACGAAATCATTTTTCACAGTTTTTTTAGCGTAATATATATATTTTTTTTTAAATGGAGCTAACCGAATTAGGATATTTTGAAATACTGGATTATTACGCGACTTAATTCATAGTCACTGATGTCGAAAAAAACATTTCCTTTGGAAGTTTTCATTTTCTTTTCAAAGTTATTGCATTTATTCAGGATATGCTTTGTCCAATTCGTTTTCCGTATATTATATTTTTATTTATTTATTATTTATTATTATTATTATATTTTTTTTTAAAGCTATATTTCAGTACCCACTGGGTTTTTCCTCACAATATGGTATATAATATTATTTATAAAAAAAAAATCTATATCCATGTAAACAGTTTTGGTTCCCTCGACTAGCTCTTTATGCCATGTATAATAGTACTTTGAATTCGTACGCACCATGAGTCAAGTTCGCTGACGAGCGCTAGAGATACCGGTTGAAAAATAAAACCGTTTCTGTTAATTGCATTTAAATGGCGAAATGAATGGAAATAATAAGTCAACGTATCGGCTCTTAGGGGTTATAAGATGTCGAGTTGAAGTGGTGGGCCGCCACCTGTGACGTTTTAACAGTTGCGTCATCTGGTGATAAATATGGATTATTATTGGGGTGATCTGGACTTTATGAATTAAACTGTAGGGTGTCCTGCATGGATGGTTGTAGAAAAAATAGTCGAATTGGACTGATGGAAGTAGAATAAGTTATCAATAAATTATAAAACGAGTGTGTTGGTTTTCAGCAAAGACGGCGAGATCGAGTACAGCGTGATGACGCCAATGGTTTCGGTCAGCGTGGCACAGGACGGTCAACGGATACGCAAACACTGGCCGACCATCGTTACCGAGTTGGAGTTCGATCTTACGTTGCCGTGGCTGGTAAACGGGACGTGGAACGTAACGTGCGTGACCATGGCCAGGCTAGCCGACCACCAGTGGGACATGTCATCCTGCCGGGTAGTGAAAGTCTGGTCACCGTTGTCCAACGTTACCCGTTGCCACTGCCCGTCGGCCGGTCTATTCACCGTACTCGCTAGAGTGGTACCACTGGTCAGTACATAAGACTTATAGGAATAGTGTCGGACTGAGTCGAATAGGTAGGATTAAAAAAGTCCAGCGAAGTTTCCTTCTACAAAACGAACCGATTTCTGAGGCGAAATGAATTCGTTGATATCAAGACGCAATTTCTTGTGATGATAACCTATATAAACTTTTGAATGGTTATATTCATAACACAATTTTATTGCAAAAGATATCTCTAAAATACGTAGTACAGCATCAATTAACTAAATTGTTTCTAATGTTTTATCTCGCGGTATTATGTGCCCAGGTCCCTCCGCAGGCGCAAACTATTGAATAAAAAAAAATAAAAATGTATAATAGTATAAACACTGTAGTATACACTTCAACACTTGTGTCGTAAAACACCACTATCGCTGGCCTACTGAATAGTTGTCAGATCGTTAATTATGTGCAGTTCATTATGCGGAATACAAATCTAGGGCAGAGTGTCTACCAGACTTACTAAAATGTTAATACGTAAAATGTAATCGTACTTATACTTAAATATAGCTGTGTCTCCTTATATTTTGCTTGTAGACGTGTTTTGACGTTATTAACTTAAATTCCTGTGATTACATCTTTAAAATTTATTATTAATCACAAAATATGAGACATGACACAATGTTAAAATCTTAGTTTACCAGATGCATGTTTATGAATGTAATTTTCTAATCGAATAAAAGTTATACTTTCTCGAAACTATGGATAAAATGCATCAAATATAAATACATTTTGTTTTCAAACTGAAATTCTACAAAATAGCAAAAAAATATTTATTAGTTACTTCTTTATGTATTTATGCAAAATTCACAAAGACTTTTCTATCTCGTACCTCCCTGACGTAAAACGATTTACCGACTAATTTAATAATAAATTCCATTCAAACAAAAAAAAGACAAAAAAATTATTTTATCATACATATTTACATTACCGTCACACTTCACATCACATCAAAACTTAAAATGAACAAAAGTTGCAAAGGAATTGTTTTTTTATTTTTTCTTAAATCACTGAAATTCGAGGAATCTTGTTAAACTATTAAAAACTCGTCATCTAAACGATTACTGAGATCCCGCTGGAGATAAAAAAAAAGCACAATTTTTATACTTTTATATTATAATATATTTTAAGAATATATTTCATAGACATTATACCTTAGACGTATACATAATATAGTCAGCAAAATAGTATTTAGAATATAATTCTGTAACTGTTTGATTTTCACTACCTATTAAACCTATTTTTTTTGTACAAGATCATATCAACTATAAACTACAACACTTTTTCTTTGGCTGTAAAACGTATAGACCGAAACAAAAATTATTCTTAAAATAACACCGGAAATATTGTAAAAATAAGTTTTTCGTTTCTAAAAAACACCTTTCTTGAATTTTTAGCGATAATCATGCAAATTAGGCTTTTAAAAATAATGGCACAATAAATCGACGATCAAAGTAACGCATTATTAATAATAATAATATTATGTACAACTTTTAAAATTTCGGACATAACTATAACGTTGCACTACACCAGTGCTGTCAAAACAAACGTCCCAGTTTGGATTCGAAACGGTTTCAAATGTATTTGAATAATGATTGTCGTTTGTTTTTATTCTTGCTCGTACTTAGGACGAAGGAGGTCAAAGTACTTCAAAACAAGATGCGATTATCGTGTTCGGGTGTGCTTGTTGCCTGGTGCAATCGGCAATGTCTCTGATGCTGCTGGTCACTCAATGGGTTAAACACCCGACGTGCATTGTGTACTTGAAGATACAGCTGTGCTTCGCAATTATAATCCAGATGTGCATGTTTCTGTACGCAACGAAAAATGTAAATGTTCATTGTTATTATTTTAATTATAATTATTGTTTTTATTTCCAAGACATTCTGTTTCGATCGCGTTTAACGACAACAATTTGCCATTTTCAGAACGATTATGGATATTTTTCGCTGTACTTGCAAATAGTGACCATAGTGGAGATAACGTCGCACTTGAGTCAGTTGCTCATCGTCTACACGGAGATAATTAGTTTTCCGCAGTTTTCCAATATTAAACTTCCCATTATTGGCGTAGCGACAAGTGAGGATAATTTATCTATCGGTAACACGCGAGATGTTTTTTTTTTTTATTTTCCTTGTTTTCCATTCGGTGATAAATCCTTTAATCTTAAATAATTAAAATACTACGTTATCCATTCGACGTTTTATCAATAACCATCATTTTTTTTTCGTTATTTATCTTTTCTATCAAACTAAAAAAAATACATCGAAATTTGTTGACCCTTCAACAATTTCGTGGCTATATTTTTTATTCTAAACATATTTATATAATAATACAGGAAATAAGTCTATAATAATATGTGAATATTATATATCTATAGATATGATATAACTATTACGACATTTATAGATACAGCATACTCGTTTACGTTAATTTTCTTCTTATATTGAACAAAATATAATATGATATTAAATTATTACCCTATGGATGCGGCATGTTAACTATTTTGATTTTAAATTCCCCTAAGTCAAAAATCGTTCAACGAACATTATTGCCCGCCGTCATAATGTCTGTAATTTTTTTTTTTAACTACCATCATTTTAATTTTCAAATAAAATATAGTTGTTTGGTTTTTTTTTGTATACCATATTATAGATATTACACATCCTAACCTAAGGTGATATAGTGATATGTTTTAGAACGCACCATGGCGGGTGGACCAAAACTATGGTCGTTGGTTAATATACACAAATGATGTTTTTTTAATGTTTTTCAGCTGCGCCCGTTTTATTTGTGCTCAGTATCATGTTAAGTCTGAATATTATCGGCGCTAAGCCTATTCGACCATGGTGGTCATGGGAGAACTCTGCGTTTATCTACATTTATATCATAATCTTCGTACTACTCATGGTTATGTACTTGTCAGTATTAATAATGACCGTGCCTAAGCTGCAATTTATAAAGCAAAAACTTCAACGAAACACACCGACCAGTATGAAAAAAAGGTAAGACCTTCTACTTTTTTCGTGTGCATTTATCAGTAATTATATTTATCAACTTTCCTATTTCACCATAATGCGTTTTATTTCACTTAACGATCAAACTGATGATTTTTACTAAACAGATTTAGTTAGATAGGTACATATTATTGTAACCATTAATCTTAACAAGCCTACAAATCGTCGTGTAGTTTAAAAATTATTCGTGTTCAATAACTATTATACTATGAGAAATTGTAAAGTCCATTCAAAGTTAGTAAACTCCGCCAAGAATATTTTCAATTCAATTTTAAATACATACAAATTCTACCCAAAATTAGCAGAACATAAATAAAGGTACTTATTAATAATAATAAATTTAATTAAATACATTAATAGATTGTATTGTTAGTGACGTAGGCACATGGTGTAATAGATAATTATGCTATTTTAAAAGTATTATGATGATACTTAATTAAAAATAAAACACACATTTTTCCGATCAATGTCGTTGTTTTTTTTTTTAGAAAAAAAAACATATTTTATACCACATTTGAAGTTTAAAATTTATATTTATGTAATTATATAAAAATCATTTTTATCAAAGTGACCTATTTAGGTTCTTTAATTTTTTATCCCATGTATATTTTAATCCTACATTCTGAAGCAAAATATTTTTATAAACATTTAAATTATTGATAACCTAACTCATTTTATATCAACCAATATAACAATAGAGAACAACAGAGAAATTTCGACGCAATACTTTGTCATCTACTAAGTACGTTTTAAAAGATTTATTATATTCCAGGACAAATACTGTGCATTCAGCATAAATTATATAATTAAAATGTTCTCTAGAGAGGTGTACAAGCTTAAATAGTAATTAAACTGCACTAGTTAAATATTTAAAATAATTATAAATTGCGTTTATAGGTGGGTACATAGATACTAACATGAATAGAATTATTAAAACAATATGATAATAGTTCTCTGCAGTTATTAGTTACTAGTAAAATCAGTTTTCATTTAAAGATACTAAACATTAATCATTTTAGGCTTAAGTGTTCTTACTCGTCTTGGCATCTATTTTATTATTAAATGGCATATAATATCCATTTAAAAACAGCTCATCCTGTATAGGTGCCTTCATTCATATTTTATATATTTTGTATTATCCACAATATTCTTATAATTTTTGACTCGTAAAGTAATTAAGTATTGATGTAATGAAAATAATTACGTATACTTACATATTTTATTACGACACTGAAATAACTAATTTAAAAATTTTCATTCATAAGAGTATTTTAAGAGTATTTATTGTTCACAAAGATTGGCTAAAGAAATAGCAATTAAAAAATTAAATTAAGCACCTATTTTTTGATATATTGTCACAAACAATTTTAGAATTAAGTACAATTATTTATTTTATATTATTTCAATTTTAATCACAATCAAATAAGCAATTGTTTTTAACATAAGTAAGCTGTTGATCATTCTGTACATTTGAAAAATATTTTAAGAGTTGTGTACAAAATAATTAAAAAATAGTTTTTATTAGTTTATCGAATCTAAAATAAAACAATAATTTTGATCCATTTTTGTGATATTGTAACATAAAATATAAGTTGATAGAAAACTTACAAAATTAAAATGTAAGTATAAACTTTTGGGCCATTTTAGAGAAAATAAAAATAACAATACAATTTCAAATACCTTCTTTGATAATACAATAGTTCCTACGAAAATATTATTAAACAAATATTTTAAATATTTTAAATAAAACGTAGTTCTTAGGTATTTAATTAAAATGTACATTATATATTGTAAATCTATGTTAGTTAAATTTTAAATGTGTTTTCTTTTTAACTATAATGCGCTACACACTTATCGGATTAAAAAATAAAATATGTCAATTCGCATCCAACTAAAATATTTATCAAACATATATAATTAAAAATACTAGCTAAAAATTAAAATGTCTTATTTGAATTAAATATTAATTTACATATAATTTAAATTAGTAATTTTTTTGATATTGAACCAAATAAGTCGTTTGAAAAAAAACTATTTTACTTTTTCAGACGTATATTTTATAAAAATCGTTTAAAATGCTCAAATGTCTATGATACAGTCGAGCCTTCCTACGTCATAGATTCTCCGGAAAAATGTAAAAACAAAACTTTCTAAATGTAACATGCGGCACACGCTGCATAATATCGTTATGTTATTCTCAAAGAATAAAGTTTTTAATACTTCTTCTGTAACCTCTCTAAATGCATTTAATCGTCTTAGAGTTCCTATATATGCAGTTGGTCGACTTCGAAATCCTTTGTTTTTCATTTTAAAGCACGTTTATTCAACGTTTATTCAGTATTGTAAATAATATATTATTTAACATTTTTTTATACTTAGAATGGGACTTATAATCAGATCAATAGCTATCCTGTTAATTGTCATCGTAACGACCGTTTCTAGTATCCTGCACATAATCTACATGGAAGACTTGTCCAAGTATTTTTTCAGTTCATCATGTGCCATACAAGTAAGTGCGCACCATCTAAGAACGTAATCGTTTCATGTAAACCCGCGAACATTCAGCAGCAGATAGCGTTGTCTGCTTTTTGAATAATGCAAGATATTTACGGTTTCAAATTAATTGTTTTAATTCAACACTGATTTACTAAAGAATAAACATTTAAAAACACATATATTGTTCGTACTACACGATTAATTTATAACTAGTATTAACATACGTATTTCCTTCATTTTAGGGCTTCATTGTATTTTATTGCTACGTGTTGCACTCGGAAGATCCGTTTGACTTGAGAACCGTTTACCGACCAAAATCGTCACCGCAACTGTCGAGCGATGATAACCATTCGGATTCTGCCGGTAGTCCACTGAAACGTAAGTATATATAAGTTGATTATCGACACAGTCGGTGAGAAAAGATTCTGTCGTTTAAATGATCAGTGGTATAATAATTTATTTAACGACACATGGTTCGTCGAAAACACTTTTGATGGTTTGATACGTCCGTGAAAACGTATCACACGCATGGTAAACTTTTAAAAATACTTCACTACGTTTGTTTTTAAATGATACAGAGCACTAACGTTTAAAACAAATCATTTCCCATTTAATATTCGTTAATTTGAATGAAATATTTTTGAGTGATTTGATTCAAAAACGTTCTATGTGAATTATAACTTTAAAATCATCTCGTTTTGCGTATCGTGATGAATTCGTTATTGTTTAACGTCACAAAAACGATAGATTTATATTATTACTGAACAAAACATCAACCACAGTTCGAACAAATAACTGCGATGAATATTGACCAAACGAAATTTAAGCATATAACAATAAATCTTCAGTAGGTTAATAACACGGTAAAAAGAAAATGTCAACAATAAAAATACAAACAGCCTGTAATAGTATTATTCTGTATAGTGTTATTTCTTACATCAAAAATGTTAAATCTACGGAAAATAAAAGTTTTTGATTTTCAGGTTTTTCAAAGAACACCATAGATTACGAGATAAAACAATCGATTAAGAGTGACATACTGGAGGAAATAACAGATAATCCGCAAGAGTATTTTATCACGCAAGAAAAGCCGGTATCGATTGTCAGCAACCTTACTAGCTCGTTAAAAAAACTCGATAGCAATACCGAGCCTAAAAAGTCTGTGACATTTCGTCACGACTTAATTACAGGTAAAATAATCAGTGCAAAATTTATGGTCGTGTACCGTATGAAATATTACAAACAATTAGATTATTTCTATCTAACAGTATACAATAGATATAAAATATAACTATTGTACGTGTCCTTAAAGTAAAAAAGTTCTCACTTCAACGTGAAATCGTAATTATCTTTTCTATTAGCATAGCACTTGAATGAAAAAACAAAATCAAACTTAAACACAATTTACTTCTGGTGTTTAAAAACATATTTTGTCGTTACGTATCTACCCTTATTCAGAACCATCTTTTGACACCCCGTAAAAAATGTAAGTTTACTCTTTAAAAGTTGAATTATCGTTCGGATTATTCCGGTGCATGAATTTATTTTGGTTTATGTTCTTCGTTTAAAGACAATTTGAGATGTTATAACGCTGAAATAATAAATTTGGACGAAAACAAAAAAATTACAATATTATGAAAACAATTAATTTTATGCAGAAATATATTATTTTGATTCCTAGGCCTTGTTTTAAATTAATGTTTTTTTAATTAAAAAATAATTTGAACGATAAACTTTTAGATTCTGAGCGGAGCGATGAATGTATTGATTTTACAATGATGTGTGTTTTTTTTTTAATATTTAATTTTTAATTTTTTTTTTTATTTTTGTGTCTGTCATCACCTTTTAGGAAAGTAAAAATGCTTCTATTTTCTTCAATAGTACTTTTCCTGATAGGAAAGTGAATATAGATGGTATTTTGGGAGATCAAAAAGAAAAATTTCCCAGTAGTTTTCAAAAGCGCCGTGAAAAACAAATGAAAAATGAAAAAAAAATGGAATTTTTACAGAAAACCAATTTTCAACAAATTCGATTTTGGTTTTTGGTATAACTCTAAAAGAAATGAGATAGATACATGAAATGTTGACTGAATGTTTATATAAGAATTTTCTACACACCATACCATTTTCAAAATATTCTGACTTATTTTGAGCTGTTAACGGACATTTTCAGTTTCCAATTTTTTTTAGTTTTTTTTTCTATAAATGTCAATAAAATTTTATTTGTTGGGTAAAAATCTTGAAAATTAATAGTAGCTTCTAATATATAGTTTCAAAGGCAGATGAAAAATATTAAAAATTGTAGTCACAATTTTTATTTATATGTAATCAAAGTTCAAATTTTGACAAAATACGTAAAAATGACGAAAATGTGCAATTTATTTTGAGTTACAAATTCATAAAAATTTTTCTTTTTAAATTTAAGGTTTGAAAATGTAATACAAGATTCCTTATAAGTTTGCCTAATTTTGTCAATAAAAAAATGTTTATAAGCAAGTCAAAATAAATATTTATGAGCATTTTAAGTTAAAATTTTTACAAGATTAGATATTCACTTGATTTGTCATGTAGCGATTTTCTTATTTTTTTGCAATTCAAAAACAAATAACTGTAGATGCATGCAAATTTCACTAGATGTTTATATAAGCATTTTCTATACACTATCTAATTTTGACTGTTTTTGAACTTTTTACGGACCATTTCGATTTTAAATTTTTTTAGTTTTTTTTTATATAAATAACAATACATTTTTTTTGTTGGGCCAAAAATAATTAAAATTTAATACAAGGTTCCTGATATATTGTTACAATAGCAATTGAAAAATATTAAAAAATACATAGGCACACATTTTTTTATAAGCATTTAAAGTTCAAATTTTGACAAAATTCATCAAAATCTCGAAAATTATCAATTATTGTAATATTAAACAATTATAAAATGGTCAGTTTTTATAACTAAATATTGAAAATTTAAAATAAAGATTCTAATAAATAGTACATACTGTAAACAAAAAATCTAAAAAATATATATACGCAGTTATTTTTTACAGAAATTTTAAGTTCAAATTTGGACGAAATTACAATATATTAAAATCAATTTTAACGAGGAAAAGTATATATTATAATATTTTTCTAGCATTACTGATAATTTTAGGTTAATAATTAAATAATATGAATAATATTAATTCAACTTAGCAGTTACCGTAAAATAACAATATCAATATAATTTAAAATATCCTAGAGTCTAGGAATATTAATTTATAAATGTTTCATATATTTATTAAATTTGATTATATTTTCATTAGTTTTAGTTACATAATAATTAATAAGTGTACATATTTTTTTTTAGAAATAAAGTATTTTTGACCAACCGGCATATTATAATAATTATTATGAACTTTGAATTTTTATGGCCCGCGAGAATTTTCCGAATTCTTAATGTGGCCCCCGAAAAATATCAATTAGTGACCCCTGTCCTAGACTGACATACCGTCTCCGCTCAGAATCGTTTTTCGTATACAATAATATTATATCATTGAATTCAAATTTAATACCATCCATAATACAGTGATCTACTTGTAACCTACTGTACAGCAGAGCGACATCCACTTGACCCATTTTTTTTTTTTTAACTTTATTTTAAAACACACAATCTGTAATTTAAATTTACAATAAGCATGTATGCGGATGTATATTAATGTGGCATGCGACGCGTGAAAAAAGAAGCCACCCAATAGCACGTACATGAAGTTGGCCCCCCGACTTTATGCAAAAGTTTTCAAAATCATTGCAAACAATTGTAAATAATTGTAAATCCAATCCCCAAATTTGTAAACACCCCCCTCGGCCGTTGAGTCAAAAATAAGGTTCGGGGGGACAAGTTCACGCAGCCCCCCGCAATCTGTCTGATCGCTTCCGGACAAATTGTAAACAATTGTAAATTAATTGTAAATAATTGTAAATCCATTCCCCGAAATTGTAAATTATCAGAAAACTTAGAAATCAAAAAACAAAGTCAGGGGGCCAAGTTCACGCAGCCCCCCGACTTTGGGCGATCGAGTCTAGCAATCCAACCAATTATACGTTGTCCTATACAATATAATTTATTAAAATCTAATCGCACAAATAAAATATTACTATTAGAGTTGAGGGGAACAAACTAACTCTGCTACTGAAGGTATTTGAATTAAACTATAACTACCTATTACATTTAGTGATGTATTTGTTACATACTTACATACCTTAGATGTCAATGCTGATTATAATTAATTAATAATTCATTAGAATAATTTATAGGTACTACTCGTACTAGCCACTAAGTAGGTATAAATATTATCTAAAGAGCATACAAGTTTTGATAAATAAGCATTTAATTATCGCACACCACAGCTTCCAAGATAATCACACCATTATAATGCCAATATGCCATTTAAAAGTAAATTTTTTAACTATCTATAAAATATTTGTAATATATTTAACTATATACATAAACTTATTTATTTGATGCCATTATAT
This sequence comes from Nasonovia ribisnigri, assembly GCA_027563435.1. Taxonomy (NCBI): domain Eukaryota; kingdom Metazoa; phylum Arthropoda; class Insecta; order Hemiptera; family Aphididae; genus Nasonovia; species Nasonovia ribisnigri. The sequence continues at coordinate 13,902 of JANEHU010003042.1, read as the reverse complement.
TTTAGCAGTACATATTTAATTTAAATCAATGATTTATAGTATAACATTTTTTAAAGATTCAAACTTAGTTACCTACGTTTGTAACATAGATAGGGCATAGGTATTAAAATGTTTTATATTACAATATATAATATTTACATAATCTTTGAAAATTATCATATATCATTTTTTTTTTCGCAAAACGTATTTTCTCTGTACTGAACTTTAGTTGATACAAGTTATACAATTCAACTTATCATAAAAATTGCTTATATGTAGATAACTTTGAAAGATAACATATTATGACATTGTGCCACTAAATCATATTGATGACCAAAGTTATGATAGAACCGTTAATGCGCTGATGCGTTAGTACTGTATAATATGATTCACTTTAGTCTTTAGATAGAATAATATATTATATATATATATTTAAATATTTGTCTGTACAATTTGTTTCCACTGTCCACTTAAAGTGCACATTATAGTTTTGTTGAAACATTTTTTTTATCGGTTTTTATGCCTTTTAATATAATTTTTTATGTGTTATAATAATATGATATAAAGTTATATTAGGCATCATGATATGGTCTGGAGAGACAGAGTATTATCGATTCTCATGAAATGGGATATTAACAGCCACATAATAAAGTTTCTAGTGAACTTTTTCGCCTCGATATTTTGAGTAAAAACTCAAAACACATTATCACATTATCATGAACTTGCATCTCACTTAATCACTAAGGAACTCACTCCAACGTGCAAAACCTCCTTACAATCGAACACATAATTATCAACTGCCCCAAACTCGCATCCTCTTTACAACAATCCTACAACGCTCATAGAGGCCCTCAGTCAAAACAACATCGTCAATAATTTCAATTTTTTCAAAATAATTTGTTTTAGATAATATCTTTTAATAAACCTGTATATAACATATTATGTTAATTTTTTTCTTTTTTAATATTGTATAGGTAATTACATTTAATTATAAATATATAATATATAATATATATAATTATATTTATATAAGCTATATAAATAATACTAGACCAATAATCGTTGTAATTGAAGCCTCAATTTAAAATAATATATAATATACACATATTTACTCATATAGATTATAACCTTGCATAGGTAGATGTACTTAAAGACTATACTATGTATTATTATTATGTTTTACTAAATTTCACATTTCGGCGATATTTATTTTAATGTTTTATGTTTTACCATGTTGCAGGGTGTCACGAAAAATCGTCGGACGGTCACGACACTGACAGTGGATGTGGTGATTACTGTGGCAGTGGAGAAAAGAGTTGTTGTTCGTACCGGAACAACAGTCGGTCACCATTATTGGAGACGACGGCTATCGATTCTGCTGACATGGTATTGGTGCCGGTGGACTGGCAGCCGGTAGACTTCACGGATGCCTCACAGCCGACGTCGATGGTGCCACTGCCTGCCGGAAGTGACACTTCCATCCGGTGCGTGGTGCAACCGCCACCCGACATGTTGGCCACGCACGTGTGCGTTGAAGTTGGCCTAGTCAAACAGCATGCCACCACCGCGGACGGTTCTCCGACAATTGTGGTGTGCAGCGTGGACGTGGAACCATGCCGGCAACCACATATGTTGTTCATGTCCGGGGTTACCGACAAATCGTCGTCGACGGCACCCGAACCTGTGACGGATGGCTCCGGTGGTGATAGTAACGACGACGACGTTCTGAACCGGATATCCCAAGACCTGGACTATCTGCTGAACCGGAAGAACGTCGTCGACTCAAACGTGGTCGAGTCGGATGGCGATGGTGACGCTGACCGCAACCACAAATAGAAAACCAAAAACCTTACCTAGCCCTGAGACGCAAGACTCGTCGGCTTTGAAGAAACTATAAACGCCAATGCTAACTTATATCCAATCATACCCCAGGGCCCACTGAATCACACTTACGCCAGAAGTTGATCACGTTTTTGGTTTCCGTTTGCCCCGAATTTATAATAATTTATATATATTATTATTATTAAAATGTTAAATAATTACTATTTACATTTTTTCATATTACAATTAATTGTACATCTATTTAAAACATATTTGTCCACGATATTGTATGATAATATGATCGTTGTAATTAATACGTTCGTTTTTCGAATATTACTACTATTATTATTATTTTGATTATCATTATATCGTTGTTCTTAAGTGTTTCGTGTACAGCTATAAAATATTATCATTATTATTTATACTCTTTTTGATTGGTCTTTTTTTTTTGAAAGAACCATCGTATGTCACGAGCGATGATTTTCGAAACAAAAGCTGTGTCATTTTTGTGTCATTCGTATTTCATAAAATATCATTTACATGCTGCAGTATAATACACATATATAATATAAAGTTATTGTAATATATTATATATATAACTATTATTATTATTATTATGGTACCACAGGTCATAAACTATGCAGCACGATTTTTTGGCGATTTTTCGTTGTTTTTAAACGAAAATGTATTTTTTGGAGCACCCACTTGAATCATATTCACTTCAACGAACCTCAATTTTATTTTCCCGCAATATGAACCAAAAACCCAGTGCCTATAAAATGAACAACTCTATTATGGAATATCGAACGTTATCGTTGGTGAACTCAATTTTCAATTATGTTTTCAAGAAGACAATAAACTTTTAAATCATCGTATTTGTAATGCGTATAAGTGCGAAAAAAAATAATGGCATGTTTCTACACTTGCAGTTTTATTTAATAAATAAACTAAAAATATTTTTTTGTGTACTATTTTTTAAGAATCACGGAAAAGATATTATTTCATTCGATGAACAGATTGAACACCTGAGAACCAGAAATGGTTCAGCTGATGTTATTTTGTGAAAACTTTTTAAAAAATATGACGATGACGGTGTGATCACCTTAATAAATAATTTATTATTTATATTTGTGAGTAGAGGTGATATCATGTTTCTTATAGAGAGTATACTAAAACCCGAAACTGGAAGGTAAATTCCATTATAGAAGTGATAACAAAAACAAGGACATTTTTTTAATGCACCCATATTAAAATATTTATTCAAGGTATATAATATATTATATTACAATCACAAAAGCATTTTTTACCCAAATACCATTTGAACAACTAAGTTGGTGGATCCACAGATTGAATAACACAGTAACGCTGTGAATATTTATTAAAAATGTTTCTATTATATTAATGTTAGAAGACAAATATCATGCATTTAAAATATATTTTGTTGATAAAAAAATAATATTTTTTATAAATGTGTGTGGGTAACTGACCTAATGATACTCAATATAATAATAGCCTTCTAGCCACAGCCCGCTATTTAAAACAATTGAAATAATATATACAAAATAATAATAAAAACGATTAATTAATGCTCATTTAATTGAGAAAAATACATAAAATTTAGTTTTAGAAAATTCAAAATAGAGTCGTAAAAGCCCCAAAATATAAATATCACGTAAGAAATGTATTAAAATATAAAATGTTTTTTTTTAGTAAGAAGGACAAGTTATTGCGATTGTGGCCGTAAAAGTCTGGCGGTAATAATAAAAATTAAGGATAAAGGACATTTGTAATCCTTTAAAAGTACTAGGTATCAGTAAAAAAAAAAATCCTTGTTAAACAAAAAGTGATAACTTTAGAAAATTTACTACGTCGTTTTTTTTTAATTATTTAAACTAGTAGAACCAGAAAAAGTTAAAATTAAGTCGTTTTTTGTAATTTAGCAGTTAAAGTTTTTAAACGATGAATAATTATTTTATGCATTTATATATATTTATATATAATCAATTTTTTCTCCGAAATAACCTTCAAAAATTCTAATAGAGGATAGTGTCTAAATCTAAAGGAGATGAACGCATAACAAAAAAACGCGCCGTTACATACCGCGAGTATGACGTAATCTTAAAGCCGAGATATATTGGTACCTATAGTATATTAATTGAACGGTATCACATGCAATTATTGCAATTAAATATATAATATTATAATGATATACAATAGGTCGTGTCTACATATTATGTATAGGTACTTTGAATCTACACTTACCACGTCCATCAAATCCGATAAATTAATTAATTGATATTAGGTACCACGTAAAATAACTATTTTATTACCACAGATTGAATAAAACAAAATATGTAATATAAATTTTTTTTCTAATAAAATGATATAAGCATCAGACAAAATATTCATCAAATTCAAAAACGATTAACCGTCCATTTATAAAATGTTCACAAAATTATTATATCACCTATGTGTAGGTATGTTACCCTAAATGTTATATTTTATTATTATAATATATTTATACTGCGAAATCAGTAATTTATTTTCTGTTATGGTGAATTAAATCGGATTTATTATAGGTAGGTATTTATAACATGAATTATTGTTATTATAGTGATAAAATTTAAAATTTAATGACTCATTACATTTTAAATCAATACCGCTGTGTTGCAAAAAGGTGTGAATTGGCTGTGGTATGTACTCGTGGACCATGGTGAATCTAGGAAAAAAAGCCCCGATAAAAAAACTCCTAACCAACATGGGACGTGCGTGAAGTTGGCCCCCCCACCATGACCAATTTCTTTGAAAGTTATGTTATCATTTTGCAAATTGGTTTTCAGAATTTGAAAATAAATACCCTGTCTGTTATAAAAAAAGTTAGACAAGGAGGGCCAATAATTTGCAAAAATAAAGCAAGGAAAATACAATTTTGATTGCAAATTCTAAAAACCAATTTGCAATTAATTTGCTAAATATTGACCTTGGTTTGGAACGGATCGGACGAAGTGGTGGGGCTGACCAAATTTGCGAAAAATTCTCAGAAATTCCAATTTTGATTTGCAAAGTCTAATAATCAATTTGCAATTATTTGCAATTAATTTGCTAAATATTGGCGCTGGTTTGAAGTGAATCCGCCAAAGTGGGATACTGCGTGAACTTGGCCACCCGACTTTTGTTTTTTGGTGTCTAAGTTTTCTGATAACTATTATTTATGTTTATGCTCAATTAAACTTAATATATTAAACTTTTTAACTTATATTAGTAGCCCGAAATATTATGTAAAATATTTCTATAAGTAGTATAATTAAATTGTTTATTACATAATATAAATGTATATTATACTTACTATAAACTATACATACGTATAATTGTATAAACGCAAACGATTGGTATGAGTTTGGAGTCTGTTTTTTTTATACCAGGCAGGGTAATTGTTTGCAAATTCTGAAAACCAATTTGCAAAATGTTGGTAGCAATTTAAAGTTCGTAGCTCAAAAGGGGGGGGGCTGCGTGAAGTTGGCCCCCCTTGTCTAACTTTTTTTATAACAGACAGGGTATTTATTTGCAAATTCTGAAAACCAATTTGCAAATATTTGCAAACTATTTGCAAAATGATAACATAACTTTCAAAGAAATTGGTCATGGTGGGGGAGCCAACTTCACGCACGTCAACATGGGCACTAAACATTCAATGATTATGTTCTAACTATTGATATTATCTATAATTTATTTTTACATTTAACGTAGTTTAAAACAAGGTACCACGTAAGTTGTTAATTCTGTAATCAAAAAATCTAAAAAATACATAAATAATTTTTTTTTATAGTTATTTTAAGTACAAATTTGGTCTAAACTAGATGTGTAAATGAAGAATAACGATTTTAGTTTTGTGTTGTAATTATTTACAAATATTATTCATGAGTACTCAACATTTCTAAAGTATATTATTATATGCAACTATTACAAAATAATATTACCTCAACTTGGCGGTTAGAGTATTAATAACATTATAAATACAATATAAAATATTTATAATTCTTTTATTGCTTTTGTATGTTTTTTAAATTTGCCTTTTTGAATTTCATTCATTATTAATAATATCAATTCATATTTTATTAACAATAATAGGTGAGTACACTAAGCATTATTTTTCATTGGGTCATCATAATAATATAATCTATTTATGTAATAGTATACAATAATATTGTCAACACTTTTGAAAACCATTTGAAATAGAAATAAAAAAACCTAACAACATATTACATAAAATAAAAACTAAAAAAAATGATATATACGTAATATGTCTATTGTTAAATTTTTTTTTAAAAAGAGTCAAAATATTTGAAAACTAAACGGCTTAAGGCAAGTTTGGTGAAATATTTAAGTTGATATACCACAATTGTTCATTTTTGAATTACGAATTACAATCAAAGAAACAAATTGAATTTGTAAAAAGCTCGTTTTGTCATAAAAAATACCAGTTTTCACTACTCTTGAGTAAATTACCTACCCAAAGAAAATATATTATCATAGTTGAAGATTGCAGTATTTTCAAAAATTAAAAACAGAATTATTTGAAAAACACACATACACATTGAAAAATCCATACATTTATCGCTCCACTTAAAATCTCAAATTGCTTTATTGACAAAGTTTAAATATGATAACCTGCAGTCGGTGGTCAGTAACAATACTTGCAATAAAAAAAATAAATACGTGCCATGTGATATCGCACACAGTTTGAATCTTTTTTATCATCTGATCTAACGTATACATTTAGTTATACATCTATTAAATATATTTTGAAGTGGGAATGCGCCAGAAAAAACGAACTTTGGTCCAACGCCGTGAAGACCCGCATAGTATATAAAAGAAAAATTAATTCACATTATATCAGTAGCGGTAAAATAGTATTCTATCTACAAAGTGAAAACTCTGAGGCGTGTCTCAAGTGTAAACTATTGTTTTTGTATTTTAGTAAACTAAAAATAAAAAAATTGAAATGAGTATAGCAGATACGTTTAGGAACGGGACGGTTTTCGTTACCGGAAGTACGGGGTTTCTGGGGAAAATACTGACAGAAAAATTATTAAGGTCTTGTGACGTTAAATGCATTGCGATTCTCGTTAGAGGTAAACGTGGATTATCTGCCAGTCAACGAGTAGCGGATGTCTTTAAAAAATCGGTGAGTATACATATTTTTGTAGGTACTTAAAAGTTGATGCACGGAAATTTATTTTTGAAAAATTTACTAAATAAACATTACTTAAAACTGCAGGCTATTAGTAATAACTAATAGTTGTTAATTTACTATAATTCTATAATACCATAATTTATTTTGTGTGTGTATCACAGTTACAAAATATATTATCAAATTTTTAAATTCGACATTTTTTTAGGACAGCAGGGTACTAAATCAAATTCGATTATTGTATTTATATGATGTTTTTAATTAGATCTAAATGTGATTTTATCATGAATCATTTAAATTTACAGTAAACAATTAAAAACACAAATTTTATTTCGATACACTTTCTTTCCTAGGTAATGATACAATTTTTAAAATGATTAATTTTATAATATTTAATCAATAATTGTATGGTGTGTGTTAAGATCTTTGACCGCCTTAGATTTGAACACCCTGACTTTGTCACCAAGATAAAAACAATTGATGGATGTATGGATGATCAATCATTAAGGATTTCAACAGACGATTGTGATTGGCTGATAAAAAATGTCAATTTCGTTTTTCATTGTGCTGCTACACTCAGATTCAATGAAACTATTTATATGGCAACAAAATTAAATATACAAGGAACAGAAAATGTACTAGCACTAGCGGCGAAAATGAATTATCTTAAGGTAATAGAAAAAAGATATGGATCGTTAAAAATTATATTTATTAAATACAAATTATACAGTGTGATTAAATTAACCATTTTTTAAAAGTGCCAATGACGTATTCAAAATTTTATATTTTTGGATAATTTAAAACACATTCAATTCAAAATAATTAACATAATAATTTAATATTATGATCATTAAGATAAATGTGTGAAAAAAATTACGGAAATTGCATATAAAATATTAATTTTTTCAGGGTTTTGTGTATGTGTCAACCGCTTATTCTCACTGTCCGAGAAGTGAAATTAAAGAAGAATTCTATCACGTTTCAATATCAGCCAAAGAATTAAAAAAACAAATTGAAATAAATGAAAAAACACCCGAGTAACCAATTTACTTTTCATTTCATACTAGGTATTTATATTTTTCCTAGTTTTCAATGTTTTAATGTCATATTCTTTGAAAAATAGCGTTTTAGAAGATTGGCCTAATACATATACTTTCACTAAAGCACTCACAGAAAATATGATATTAACAAATGAAAACCAATTGCCAATTTCAGTATTTCGTCCTTCGATTAGTAAGATTTTCATATTTATATTTTGAAAATACTAGATTCATAAAAATTTTATGTTTGATTTTAATTTTTAATAGTATTTTGAACAAAATAAAAACAAAGTTCATTTTATGAGTTGGTTTATTATATTTACATAGTATTTTGTTCGAAACGTGTAATCTAAGATATTAAACAAAAATTATATTGTAGTAGGGTGCACACAATCTGAACCAGTACCAGGTTGGGTGGATAATATGCAAGGGTTAGTTGATGTAGTTAATTCATTGACGCTCGGATTGTTAAGAGCAATTCCAATGTCACTGGATAAAAAGACCGATATTGTCCCAGTTGACTACACTGTCAATGCATTAATTAGTGTAATGTGGGATACGGTTAACCGGTATGCATTTTTTATACGTTTGTTCATATTTTTTTACATTATATTTTTAACGGTATCATTTATATTTTATTCTGTTTGTTGAAGATATCAAGATGGTGACAAAAAAAACAAGGAAGCAAAAATTTATAATTACGTGTCTAGTTTTGACAGCCCAGTAAATTGGCGCACGTTCTTTAATCATGTTTATGAAACTTACTATCAGGTGCCTCCGTTGCAATCAATATGGTATATATGTTGTATATTTTCTGACAATCGTTGGGTCATCAAAATTATAAGATTATTGTTACACCATATACCTGCTGCGCTTGTAGATTTCTCATTTTTTATTCGAGGTAAAAATACAAAGTAAGTAAAATGACTGATAAGTGATAATATAACAGTTCAAAATATTGATTTTCGTTAAACTAACACACACATAAATTATTATGTATGATTTCCTTGTCCGTTTATAATAGTAATCCTATAGGTAGGCACTGTTATTTTGTGTAGTCATTTTTAATTAGTCACATATTTTAAAGTCTTAGTTTTACCAATTTTATTTAGGTCAGATTTATTACAAGGCATACTATTAAGCAATAAGCAATATTAATAATTCTAGCTATTTACCACAGTTTACTAAGACTTTTAACAAATTCTGTAATAGTTAAATATTATTATAATCATATTTATGCATTTAGAATGTTAAAAATGTATAAAAAAAAAGAAAATATGACGGACATGGTTGAAGTGTTTATGACGAAAGAATGGAAATTCGATAATAGTAATACTCGGAAAGTGTGGGCGTTATTAAGTCAAGAGGATCGCAAGACATTTTGGTTCAGTTTCGAAGAATTCAATTGGAAATCCTATGTACAAACTATGGTTTACGGGATTAGAAAAAATATTCTGCTTGAAGACTTAAATAACATAACAAGAGCATTATCAAAAAATCGAAAGTATATAAGATTTAAAATATTGTACCTATATTCAATTAAAAAACATGCGTCTTAAATTGTTTTATTTATTATTTTCAGGTTATTCTGGTTGCATCAGTTGTGCATTTTTCTTATAATTTACATTGTATTTCAAGTATGTTGGATGTTCGTTCTGTAAATACCAAATACCTACGATGATCACCGATTATCGTCATTATCATTATTATTATTGTAACAGCAACTTCAAAATAGTGCTCCGACAACCCGTCTTCTTTCCTTTTCCCCTATATACAATATAATAATATTATCGTAGTGAATTTTAGATACTTCATAATATATTTATTATTACGTAAAAGTATTAATTATTTTCTACCAAAATGATATTCTCTTTGTGAGAAATTAGTAAGTACCATAGTAATATTATTATTATGATTATGCTTTCGGATAACTGATAAACTCTGATAGAGGTAACACACTAGAGTCTGAAAACATTTTAGTATATCAACATATTATTACACTAAACTTAATAAATTAGCACAGATAATAATATACCTATGTATTTCAAGTTCACTGAAGGGATTTAATTGAGCAGCCGATTTCGTCAAGTGTTAAATTAGAATACCTACACTACAATTTAACGTCTAGGCCTATCGGATACGAATTTTATAACTATACATAGAGGCATCAATCTGCAGGTTTTCGATACTTAAATAATTGGTTTAGAATTATCCATAGTATTTAAATTCATAAAAAAAAATTACAAAGAGAAACATGGGAGTCCACATCAAATACTTTTTAAGATGTAAGAAAAAAATTAGAAAAAATTAATATGGCACCAGGATATTTATGTTTAAAAATCTATAATAAGTAAATCATTAATATTTAAATTTATAAAAAAAATTTTTGAAGGGGAACGTTGAAGCCTGCAGGCAAATACTTTTTGGAGTAAAAAAATTAATATGGCACCTGGTTGTTAATTTTAACAAATCTATATAGGTAAAACATTAATATTTAAATTGATAAAAAAAATTTTTGAAGGGGAACGTTAGAGCCCGCAGGCAAATACTTCTTAAGAAGCAAGAAAAAAAGTTTAGAAATGTATATGGTACTAACTTGTTTAAGTAAGAAAATATTTTTAAAAATATTTACATAAAAAATGAAGGGGGGCGTTGGAGCCCGCAGGCAAATACTTTTTAAGGAGTGAGAAAAAAAATTAGAAAAAATTAATATGGCACTAGGATGTTTATGTTTAAAAAATCTATATAAGTAAATCATTAATACCTATTTAAATTGATAAAAAAAATTTTTGAAGGGGAACGTTGGAGCCCGCAGGCAAATACTTTTTAAGAAGCAAGAAAAAAAGTTTAGAAATGTATATGGTACTAACTTGTTTAAGTAAGAAAATCTTTTTAAAAATATTTACAAAAAAATTGAAGGGGGTCGTTGGAGCCCGCAGGCAAATATATTTAAAGGAGTGAGAAAAAAATGTAGAAATAAAATTATATGGCAACTGCAGGTTGTCGATATTTACAATTTAGTTTAGAATATCTACAAGATTTATATTCATAAAAAAAAATTATGAAGGGTAACGTGTGAGTCCGCATCAAAAACTTTTTTAAGGAGTAAGAAAATTAAATTTAGAAAAAAATTAATATTGCACCAGGATGTTTATGTTTAAAAAATCTATATAAGTAAAACATTAATATTTAAATTGATAAAAAAAATTTTTGAAGGGGAACGTTAGAGCCCGCAGGCAAATACTTCTTAAGAAGCAAGAAAAAAAGTTTATAAATGTATATGGTACTAACTTGTTTAAGTGAGAAAATATTTTTAAAAATATTTACAAAAAAAATGAAGGGGGGCGTTGGAGCCCGCAGGCAAATACTTTTTAAGGAGTGAGAAAAAAAATTAGAAAAAATTAATATGGCACCTAGGATGTTTATGTTTAAAAAATCTATATAAGTAAATCATTAATACCTACCTATTTAAATTGATAAAAAAAATTTTTGAAGGGGAACGTTGGAGCCCGCAGGCAAATACTTTTTAAGAAGAAAGAAAAAAAGTTTAGAAATGTATATGGTACTAACTTGTTTAAGTAAGAAAATCTTTTTAAAAATATTTACAAAAAAATTGAAGGGGGTCGTTGGAGCCCGCAGGCAAATATATTTAAAGGAGTGAGAAAAAAATGTAGAAATAAAATTATATGGCAACTGCAGGTTGTCGATATTTACAATTTATTTTAGAATATCTACAAGATTTATATTCATAAAAAAAAATTATGAAGGGTAACGTGTGAGTCCGCATCAAAAACTTTTTTAAGGAGTAAGAAAATTAAATTTAGAAAAAAATTAATATTGCACCAGGATGTTTATGTTTAAAAAATCTATATAAGTAAAACATTAATATTTAAATTGATAAAAAAAATTTTTGAAGGGGAACGTTAGAGCCCGCAGGCAAATACTTCTTAAGAAGCAAGAAAAAAAGTTTATAAATGTATATGGTACTAACTTGTTTAAGTGAGAAAATATTTTTAAAAATATTTACAAAAAAAATGAAGGGGGGCGTTGGAGCCCGCAGGCAAATACTTTTTAAGGAGTGAGAAAAAAAATTAGAAAAAATTAATATGGCACCAGGATGTTTATGTTTAAAAAATCTATATAAGTAAATCATTAATACCTACCTATTTAAATTGATAAAAAAAATTTTTGAAGGGGAACGTTGGAGCCCGCAGGCAAATACTTTTTAAGAAGAAAGAAAAAAAGTTTAGAAATGTATATGGTACTAACTTGTTTAAGTAAGAAAATCTTTTTAAAAATATTTACAAAAAAATTGAAGGGGGTCGTTGGAGCCCGCAGGCAAATATATTTAAAGGAGTGAGAAAAAAATGTAGAAATAAAATTATATGGCAACTGCAGGTTGTCGATATTTACAATTTAGTTTAGAATATCTACAAGATTTATATTCATAAAAAAAAATTATGAAGGGTAACGTGTGAGTCCGCATCAAAAACTTTTTTAAGGAGTAAGAAAATTAAATTTAGAAAAAAATTAATATTGCACCAGGATGTTTATGTTTAAAAAATCTATATAAGTAAAACATTAATATTTAAATTGATAAAAAAAAATTATGAAGGGTAACGTGTGAGTCCGCATCAAAAACTTTTTTAAGGAGTAAGAAAATTAAATTTAGAAAAAAATTAATATTGCACCAGGATGTTTATGTTTAAAAAATCTATATAAGTAAATCATTAATATTTAAAATTATAAAAAATTCTTTGAACGGAAACGTCCAACGTAGGTTGTTATTAGGCTGTATTTAAAGTTTTTAATTATACTGGTAGAACGCTAACCGGCCGGCATTAAAGACATTGTTAAATATTATTATAAATAGTTAGGTTATGATATCTTACCCTACCCTTACCTAACCTAAACTCACTTTAAGAATAATATTTAAATATTTTCTTTCATTTATATGTTTTCAATATCAAATACTTTGATAGTTAGTTGAAAGAGATCAATGCACAACTCATGACCAATGATAATAGTGGTCGATCATGACCATAGCTTCAACGAACGATAGGCTTACTTAACTAACCTTCTTATGACTTCTTAGGACACTTTGAATAAAAAGATCCTGAGTTGTTGCCGAACATAAGTGTTTTTTTCATCGAGTTGAGCCGTTGGCTGCTGACTTCTTAGAGCACCTTAGATCATATACCATGCCCAGTTTACTCGTGTAAACAATTTGAAGCACATATAAGCTACGAGTCTCTGACATTTTTATTGATCCGTATTACATCCATTCACATAATTCAACTTGTGTGATTTCTCTTCGCACATGTATATTAGTCAGAGACCATTGTCATCAATATGTGCTACAGATTATCGCGGTATATGGGCCCATTCATAGTATATGATCTAAGGTTGCTACATTAACTGTGATAACAACTTGAAAGTATGATTGGATGTAAAAATTGTAAAAGTAATAATTATAATAATAATATATCAGCATACATATATCGTCTCCGTCTTACAAGTTGGTACCAATTTCAGCAGATCATATAATTTTTAATATTGAAGATATTATTATTATATTAAACTAACAATTTCAATGATAATAACTGCTGAATTAATGTTTGATATTTTTACACTTGTAAGACAACACTTGGAGACAACACATCCGGGTGAAAATACTTTTTTTTAAGCAAAATTTTTAATGATTTTTTAAGCTTCATATGGTTTTTAAAATACTAGGAAACTTTTGAGATTCAGAGCAACTTATAACGTATTTGAATAATTCTATTGAGGACTTATATTGAAGTATTGTCTGGAGGGTGGTCCTTTTGGTCATCCAGTTCGAACAAATATTTCTACTTATAATACAAAAGC
>JANEHU010003039.1:0-38231 GCA_027563435.1 Nasonovia ribisnigri | reverse complement strand
GACAAAGAAAGTCAAAAGTTAACCACAATTTCTACTCATAAAGGGTTATACATGTTCAAAAGATTACCATATGGAATTTCATCTGCACCGGGTATGCTGCAAAGGGAAATGGAAAAGTTACTTTGTAATATACCAGGTACAGTTTGTTTTTATGATGATGTAGTAGTATCAGGTAAAGATTACACAGAAGTAAATAATAGACTTGATAGTGTTTTAAAAAAGTTGAATGATGCTGGCTTAACTCTTAAAAAAGGTAAATGTAAGTTTTTCAGTGATAATGTTACATTTCTTGGTTATTATATTGATAAGAAAGGACTGCACATACCTAAAGAGAGAATCAAAGCTATAACAGAAGCTCCAAACCCTAAAAACGTTCAGGAAGTTAAAGCTTTTTTGGGATTAGTAAATTATTATGGCAAATTTATTAAAAATATGTCTTTTAAAGCAGGTGCCTTGTATGCATTACTAAAAAATAATGTTAAATTCCATTGGGGGATGAAACAAAAATTAGCTTTCAATAAAATCAAAGAATCAATAGTATCTGAGAATATACTTGTGCATTATAATAGTAGTTGGGAGTTAATAGTTGCAAGTGACGCTAGTCCAATTGGCATTGGTGCGGTTTTGTCGCATAGATTACCTGATGGATCGGAAAAACCTATTGCTTTTGCGTCTCGTACATTAACAGATTGTGAAAAGAAGTATGCACAAATCGACAAAGAAGCTTTGGCTATAGTTTTTGCTGTTAGGTATTTTCACCAATATGTTTTTGGGCGACAATTCATTTTGAGAACTGATCATAAACCTTTAGTGAGTATTTTTGGAGAAAATAAAGGGATACCAGTTATGGCTGCACATAGGCTTCAGAGATATGCAGTGTTTTTATCAGGGTACTCATATAAAATTGAATTTATTAATGGGGTGAATAATGGTAATGCAGATGCCTTATCTAGATTACCTATCAAAGATTCGGATAACATTAATGATGCCGAGAGTGATAATTTTTTTATTAATTTAATAATGACAAATATAAAATCAATTACTGATTTAGATATTTGTACAGAAATTAAGGAAGATAAATTGCTACGTGAAGTTTATTTTAGAGTATTATCTAATAAATGGCCAGATAAGATCAAAAAAGTAAATGATGAATTAAAGCCTTATTTTAATCGAAAAAATGAATTTACCATTGAAGTAGGGTGTTTGTTATGGGGACATAGAATAGTAGTACCTGGTAAATTCCAAAAGGAATTATTAAATGAGTTACATCATACGCATATGGGCACGGTTAAAATGAAATCTGTGGCGAGGTCATATATCTGGTGGCCTGGTATTGATAATGATATACAGAACATCACAAAAAGTTGTGTTGCTTGTTTAGCTCATAGTAATAATCCACCTAAAAGTGTATTACATAGTTGGCCTTGGCCAGAAGGACCATCTCAACAGGTACATTTAGATTTTTTGGGACCTGTAGACGGTAAAATGTTCATAGTGATAATTGATGCTTTTTCAAAGTGGTTATATGTTAAACATTTACTTAATATTACTACAGCATCAACTATCAAAGTGTTAAGAGAATATTTTTCAATTTGGGGAATTCCAAAAAAATTAGTCACTGACAATGGACCTTCTTTATGTTCATATGAAATGGAAGAGTTTTTAAAAATTAATGGTGTTACACATATTAAGACTCCACCATATAGTCCTTCGACTAATGGAGCTGCAGAAAATGCAGTTAAAACCTTTAAAATGTTTCTTAAAAAGTGTGCAAAAAATTCAGATATAGAGGATAACATAAGTAAATTTATTCTAGCGTACAATAGTACAAATCATTGTTCAACTGGGGTGAGTCCTGCAGAGATACACATTGGTAGACAGTTGAATATAGCACTGGATAGGTTAATAGTCAAGGCAAAATATAATTATACAAAAAGCTTAGAAAGAGCCAAGGAAAATTATAAGGGTGGTAGAGTAAAAACATATGAAATTGGAGATGAGGTTATGTGTAGGAATTATGGAGAAGGGAATAAGTGGATTCAGGGAAAAATTATACAAAAATTATCACCTGTTACATACTTAATTAAAGTTATTAAGGGTAACATTTATAAGCGACATTTAAACCAAATAATTGATTGTATAAATAAAAATGGAACAGAAGTAGAAATTAATGGAGATTTATTAGAAGAATTACAAAATGCTGATAATAATAAGAGTAATATTAAAGAACAAATAGTAATAAGTGAAAGTGTTAGTGAGGCAGAAAAAGAAGTAGAATTGGAAACAGAGGATAAAGTTGAGGAAGTTGGATTAAGGAAAAGCCATAGAGTTATTAAACCTCCTATTCGTTTAAATTTATAAAATATTGAATGTTAATTTATCATTATTATTATGTAATTATAATGTTCAAATTATTTAATAACTAATATGTACAATATTATTATATTTATTTTAAGTAATTTAATACCTGATAACCTAATTGTTATTATGTTTTTGTTTCATTATGTATACTATGTTTATTATTTTTTTTATTATTATACGATTAATATTATATTATATTTAATAATTTTATACGAAATGTAATTCATATATTAAGTCGGGAGGACTGTAATGTATGTAATATGTATTATTCCATGATAAATAAGTTTGAGGTTATATTTTATTTATTATGTTTTTGAATGCTGTTCGTTATTGTATCATGCAATAATGTCACTCTTTTGCTGTAGTTCTGAAATGTTGTAGTGAGACAATTAATAAAGAAGATGTCTAATATAATTTATAATATATGTGTTAATTATTAGTACTCGGTACACTACAATCAATATGTTTTGAAATTTTACGAACTACATACCCTGTAATATAATAAAGAATGTTTTGTTTAGCCTCACTCATGGATGAATTAGTACAATTAAGTAGGATATTTCTATTCAATGTTTCCTGATCAATTTCATCGATAGTTTCAAAATTTAATTCACCGGTATTATCTTTTTTTTTATTCCATTTAAACTCAAGCAGTGCCCCAAAAACATCATCATCAAAACTGTTACAGTTACCATTTGTTTTACATTTTATTGCATTTTTTAATAGTATTTGTTTGAGGGCAACTTTAAATTGTAATACGTTAGGATTATTATTCGCTCCAAATCTTTGTCTGAATCGAGCAAATAAAATTTCAATATGATCCTGTGAGCACTTATAAGTTAATATATATTTATAAAGTGGATTTTGATTAAATATTAATTTAGCTATTGAAAATAATGACTTAATGGCTACTGCAAAACCAATTACAAATGATTTTTTAGCAGTTTGGTATATAAAACTTATAGTGTTATTTTTATTTTTTACTTTTAACGTAAATAGATAGTTGACTAATGGTATAATAACAGACTCTAATTTTGAAATGTTTGAAGTGGTAATGGGGGATTTAACTCCTTTACCAAAAGGATTTCTGGAGTTTAAAAAATCAAAAATATGGTCTATAGTTCGACAAAATTTAACTGTTGCATCTACATTGTAAAACCCTTGCATACAAATATCTTTTAAAAAAAGTAATGCGTCTGCTGTAGAACTACTTAACATTTGTGCTGCTAACTTAACCTTCATTTTATTCTGATGCCACATAATATGATTTTGGTTTATTTTATTGGCTAACTTTAATGTAAGATTTGTTTGAACTTCGTATAATTTTTCAAAATAATTCCAATTAATTGCACAAATACATTAAACATATTAATATCCAACATTTCCTGCAATACATGTCAAAACGTGTCAGTCTTAAATATTGTCTTGTAATGATTCCGGTGGTATATTATATTAAATAATATCCACACAAATAATTCCTTTTTTAATATACAACATGGAAACATTGTGGAATGTTACGCTTTCAATGGTATTCTACAGATTTTTTAATATTTTACTGAACGTTTTTATTTGAATATATTATCAAAGTCGGCTAAAAGTGCTTCTATCACCATATTTTGTTGCATCAGGTCAATTGCCATATTTGTTGATTCAGTTTCTGGCCACATGAGGGTTGGTCCAAAAACAATAGCTAAATTTGGAATGTGCATCCGGTTGAATTCCTTGTAACTTGTTACTCTAAGCACAATAGATTTATTAATTAATACAAATCATAGAAATATTTAGAAAAATTATATTACTTCAATAAGTGTATTAGTAAGAACTTTAGCGTGTCGTAATTGGGTCCAGGTAACGATTTTGTGATGTCACGGAAATGTAATAACTTGTCTTTACGACTATGACTTGCTGGAAAATAAATATTAGATATTATATAAATTGTAGAAAAACATGACAAACTCAATAAATTAATTAGTGTGTGCTAGAGGTCCTCAATAGTAAACACCGTGATGTTTATAGTTCAATTTCTAAGATGACCAGTTGCGCTTTAAGAGATTTGTATAAGATTTTTACAACAAATGAGGGTACTCCCGTGTTATCTCAACTACCAAAATATTTCCAAGACTACCTTTTACGATCATCCGTATTATCTCAACTACTACTGCAATTTATTAAATAATAAAAAATTATTCTATCTATCATCTATTATTAATATTTTTCTTACCCATGTAGGTAGTTACTAGCTGTTGATATAAATTAATTTATTATAAGGTATGTAAAAAACATTTTTTAAAAGAAATGCATATTTTTGTATATTTTATTAAATAACAACAGAATTACAAACCAAAGTAAAACAAAAAAGAAAAACAAAGTAAAAATATTGCATAAAATAGCATTGAACAAGTAATCAAATATACAATACATATTATTATTATATTAATATAATATGTAATGTTAAGTCAACGTTAATGGTGGTATACCTACACATGATTTATAATTAGCAATCATAATATAAAAAATATAATAATAATAGTATATAATAATATATACTACAATAGTACAATATACATTACTGATTATAAAATAATATTGTTTTTGTTAATTTCTGTCTTTGACTGACCGTGTTTAAAACGTCACTAGAAAATTGCTTACAATATGATTGCAATCTAACGCTTAAAAATCTCTTTACAAGATGGGTGATTAAAAATATTTTATGAGGTCTGTCTAATAAACCTACATTTTCACAATTTAAGCTATTAAAAATATTAAAATCCAATGCAAATTTATTAATAACATAAAAAATAATTTTTTTTTGTAAATTGGGTACATTAATCTTTGTTAAGTTATTAGTTAAATACAAATAGTATTTCTCTGCCTCTATAATAACTTTAAATGAACTCTCTGAAGATAAAAAAAGACCACCAAGATTTTTTAAAGAAGTTAATTTAGTATACAACTGAGGTATAGGATAATTATGGTCAATAGAAGTTTGACTTAAAAGTAGTGATTGGATGCAAATAACACAATCAATATGTTTTGAAATTTTACGAACTACATACCCTGTAATATAATAAAGAATGTTTTGTTTAGCCTCACTCATGGATGAATTAGTACAATTAAGTAGGATATTTCTATTCAATGTTTCCTGATCAATTTCATCGATAGTTTCAAAATTTAATTCACCGGTATTATCTTTTTTTTTATTCCATTTAAACTCAAGCAGTGCCCCAAAAACATCATCATCAAAACTGTTACAGTTACCATTTGTTTTACATTTTATTGCATTTTTTAATAGTATTTGTTTGAGGGCAACTTTAAATTGTAATACGTTAGGATTATTATTCGCTCCAAATCTTTGTCTGAATCGAGCAAATAAAATTTCAATATGATCCTGTGAGCACTTATAAGTTAATATATATTTATAAAGTGGATTTTGATTAAATATTAATTTAGCTATTGAAAATAATGACTTAATGGCTACTGCAAAACCAATTACAAATGATTTTTTAGCAGTTTGGTATATAAAACTTATAGTGTTATTTTTATTTTTTACTTTTAACGTAAATAGATAGTTGACTAATGGTATAATAACAGACTCTAATTTTGAAATGTTTGAAGTGGTAATGGGGGATTTAACTCCTTTACCAAAAGGATTTCTGGAGTTTAAAAAATCAAAAATATGGTCTATAGTTCGACAAAATTTAACTGTTGCATCTACATTGTAAAACCCTTGCATACAAATATCTTTTAAAAAAAGTAATGCGTCTGCTGTAGAACTACTTAACATTTGTGCTGCTAACTTAACCTTCATTTTATTCTGATGCCACATAATATGATTTTGGTTTATTTTATTGGCTAACTTTAATGTAAGATTTGTTTGAACTTCGTATAATTTTTCAAAATAATTCCAATTAATTGCTCCTTCGGCAGATAATAATACTCTCGCATTTCCCAGAGTGTTTCTGGCTAACTTTAGCATGTGACAGGCATCTGGTACAAAAAAAACCTTTTCTCCAGAAACAGGATGATCAATCCAACATTTTATATTATCATAGGCATCTATATTTTCAAACTCACATCCTAAAATTTTCATTGTTGAAAAATTAACAAATGCCCCATCACATGTTATACCCCAAACTCTAAGACCTGCATCATGTGTGACTGTTAAAGCTGTTTTTATAAGCTCTGCTTGAGTTGAACTATTTATTTTATTTTGAAAAAAATAACCTACAGGACATTTCCATTTCCCATTCAAGCTGACCAACATGAAAACTAGGACCTCAGTTGCTGGCGTATTATTTCCTTCCAAATCTAATTCATTTCCATAATCAGAGAAACCAACAAATTTATCAAGTTTTTTATCCCATACAATTTGTTTCTTTATGGCCATTGCATCAAACACTAAATTGCAATCTTTATCAACTGTTGGTAAATTTTTAAGACATGACAAAACTTCACTTAAAAATCCAGGGTTTCCATTGATTGAGCTGGTCCAGTTTCGTATAGCTGATATATGAGGCAACCTTAGAATGGATCTAGAAAATACATAAATAATTATGAGTTAATAATATATATTATTTTACTATAATAAGTACTAAGCAGCGTGTTACCAACTAACCGGCAAAATGCATAAGCTTTAGGCGAATAATAATGAAGCGTAAGTGCAAATTCTTTTATATCAGTGGTATAGCGTCGACCTTTAGCCTCACACTCTAAGTTTTTAAGCTGGTTCTTAAATAGTTCTGCCGACATTCCACTAAACTTATCTAACAAAATATCTTCATATTCTGAATTTAGCATACCTTTATTTGTTAAATTTTTTAATAAGTCTTTTAAGTTATTAATAACTTTGTTTTGTCTCCTGACTTTTTGCTGCAATAACTTTATTTTCTTAAATAACTTGGTAGGAGTTGACTTAGCAATATATTTTTGTGGAGATGCTGTGTACATCATTCTATTTTTACATTTATATTTAGATGGTGTTCTTAATAAAACTTTAGTTTGTTCAAAAGCATCATCAACAACTTCTTCAATAACTAAATCTTGAACTTCACTTGTTAGATCTTTAAGATAAAAAGAACAATAGAAATATTTTATTTTAATTTAATTATTTATATACCTTATAATAAATTAATTTATATCAACAGCTAGTAACTACCTACATAGGTAAGAAAAATATTAATAATAGATGGATCAAGAAAACTTGGTGACTTACTTGTATCATTAATGAGAGAACACGAAGCTGTATAACATGGTGTTGTTAACAGTGGTATAGTTTGTTCAAATTCAAAATCATTGTCAACAATTCTTTCTTCAACAACTAGATCTTCAGTGTTTATATCTTTAAGATAATAAGAATAATAAATTATGTTTTCATTCAACTTAAACAATATATATATAATAATAACTAATAAGTAACAAACAATTAATGCTTAAATATTCAGTTCAAAAATGAGTACTAAATTACTCACATGTTTCATCACTCATAGTACACAATGCTGTCGCAGGATTATCTATTTTATTTTTTTTTTAGTGGTGGTCCATTACAAAACAGTTTTGTAGGAATTAATGTTGAATGAATTGACAATTGAAAAATTGATGGAACGGCATCACTTTTCAATGTCAATTTGTAGCTTCCACCAGGATTTTCATAAAAATCTGAAGTCTTAAAATGTTCATGACATAACCGACTATTTTTATTGGGTATAAAACCTTTACGGCCAACTGCCTTAACCCACAATTCTAATTTACGTTGATCATTCATTGGAAATCTATAGAAAATAATAATACATGCAATTGTGACAGTTAAAAGCAAAATTAAACAAAAGAACAATGTTAAAAGTAAACGTAGATAAAATTCAAAACGCATTTAATACAAATGCTTACCTGAAAAAATGTAAACCAGAGCCAGCCTGACCACGATTTTTGCAGCCATGTGCAGAACAGGTAGCAGGCATTATTGAACTATTGAAAAGTAATCATAAAAGCACAGAATGGTATAAAATACAGAATAGATTTAATGCGATTTTATTCTGTGCAAAATGCGAAATGCGAACGTCGGTCGCCGAATACTATCATGTTATCACGCCGTGTTGATAAGACATTTATGTAAACATTGACCTACACGCATATGGCGGCTGACTTCAACATCCCATATCCTGATGTAGACAAGTTAGCTATCTAGTATTTTATATCTGTGGTCATACAAAATACGGCACTACTTACAGATTTGAGATTTTACTATCATAAACCTTGCCTTCGTGCTGCAAACTGCAAAGGCACAGAATTCTATGATATTATTGATTTTATCGATTCTACAATATTGAGTATACAACTTATCAGTGTACAATATACATAATTACTAACGTCTAACTACAAATCATAATACATTAATATCCACACGTAAGTCGTAACTAATAAGATTTTACTTGATTTTATAATTTACTGTTTATGCACTCACCATTTTAGTTTTTTTCGTACGTTCCATTAAACCGAAGAATGCCGACGATTAATATTAAAAGGGATCTGCTTTTCGAGGCGCTCGGAACGAGTTACAGTAATTATTTTCTATACTTCTGGTGATTGGGGTTTTAAAAATATTCTCTTTTACAGCCGACGAAGAGTTTGACAATTTGTGCATTTCGTATGGATTGGAGCTCGATGAGGTGGTAAGTGTTTTTTATCCATTATTCAAACACGTATATTTCACGGCATGAACTCATTTAGACTTCAGAAAAGCAAATGGTCTCTAAAGAACAAAGCGAGTCTAAATCTGAAGGCGCTTCTGATGATACCATTTACAGAATTGATATTCCGGCCAACCGTTATGATTTGTTATGTCTAGAAGGATTAGTAGATGCGTTGCTTGTGTTTCAAAATAAGTAAACCTGAAAACTTCTAGTTAATCAATATCATGAATTCCATAACAATTTATTTAAATCATTTTAGGATGGAATTACCCCATTATAAAGTCATTCAGTCGAAAAAACCATTAAAAGTACTTGTTAAATCAAATGTGAGTACAATTTTATTATAAATATAGATTTAAATGAACTATCATATTTTGATGTTTATTTTTACATTGTATACATTTATTTATAATTGTAGACTAAACAAATTCGGCCTTATGTCGTTGCAGCTGTACTGAGAGATATTACTTTGAATTCAGCAAGTTATGCTAGTTTCATAGATTTACAAGACAAATTACATCAGAATATTTGTAGAAAGCGATCACTTGTTGCTATTGGTACTCATGATTTAGATACAATTCAAGGACCGTTCACGTACGATGCTTTGCCGCCAGAAGATATAAAATTCAAAGCATTGAATCAAACAGAAGTTCACAGTGCTGCAGAACTAATGGATATTTATTCAGTAAATAAATTATTTTAAAATCTACTATATATCTGACATTTACTTGACTTTTCTCCTTAGACACATGCTCAATTGAAACAATATTTGAGTATAATCAAAGATAGCAGCGTGTATCCAGTCATTACAGATAATAATGGAATAGTACTATCGATGCCACCAATTATTAATGGTTATCATTCTAGGATTACTTTAGAGACCAAAAATATTTTCATTGAGTGTACTGCAACTGATTTAAAGAAAGTATGTACATGTCTTAATTCTATGTGTTATTGTAAATTTGATCTTTCTTTTTTTATTTAGGCTAATATTGTTTTGGACACAGTTTTGTGTATGTTCAGTAAATACTGTTCAAATAAGTATACAGCAGAAAGGTGTGAAGTTGTTTACCCAGATGGGGCAGTAAAATTGTACCCAGAACTGAAATATCGCAAAGAAGCAGTCAATCGGAAGAAAGTGAATTCATATTTAGGGATCAGGTATTATAGAATTTATGGTACAGATACAAAGAATACCCACTATAAAAAGTTATTTGTAGTGAAAATTTAGACAACCTGTCCTCTGCCTTATCGTCCATGTGTCTAAAATCAGCTGTTTTGAAAGGATCTGATGTGGTTGTCGTTGAAGTGCCTCCAACTAGACATGACATTATCCATGCATGTGACTTGTATGAAGATGTAGCTATTGCTTATGGTTATAACAATATACCCAAAACATTACCGAAAACCACTACAATAGGCTCTCAACTGCCCATCAATTCTCTGTCTGATAAGATCAGAAATGAAATAGCATATTGTGGTTTCAATGAAGTACTAACATTCTCTTTAGTAAGTTTGTGAATTATTGTTTTGTTCATTTGAGATACTAATTATGATTTTGATTTGTTTAGTGTTCAAAAGATGATGTGTCAACAAAAATCCGGAAACCATTTGATACTCAACGTACTGTATGCATAAGTAACCCAAAAACATTGGAGTTCCAAGTTGCACGTACTAATATTTTATCTGGACTTTTGAAAACAACTTCAGCCAATAAAAAAATGCCTCTACCTATGAAATTGTTTGAAGTGACAGATGTGGTACTTAAAGATGATACCAGTGGTAAGTAATTACATGCTCAATATTTATAAGGTTAGATTGGTAACTGTTTTATCGTTCATTGTAGAAGTGGGGGCTCGTAATGAAAGACATGTGTGCGCCATATATTATGGTAAAACTCCAGGATTTGAAATTGTCCATGGCCTCATGGATCGTGTAATGCAAATGTTAGACGTTAAATTTTCTGCTGAAAGTGGCAGTACCTATCAAATTAAAGCTGCCAATGGTAAAAATATTAAACAATAATTAATAAATATTAGATTGTACTACATGAAGTGCTGATATTTCATTATTTATTTTTATTTTAGATGAGACTTACTTCCCAGGTCGTTGCGCACAGATAATTTATCAAGGGGCTGTCATTGGATTAATGGGTGTTCTGCATCCGGAAGTGATAACTGCCTATGAACTAACCATGCCATGTTCTGCATTTGAAATCAATCTTGAACCATTTTTGTAAAAATGATAAATAAAAAGTTCATTTATTTTTCAAATCTGTTTTATTTTAATTATAGATTTTATCAATGAGCTTGTTCCTTGTAAAAATATGATCGAGTATCAAAAAAAAAAAAAAATTAGGCGATAAGCACAATATTAACATTTAAAATATACAAACTTTTTTCAATTCATTTTATAAAAATAGTTATAGGTTTTTTTGTTAAATTATTTTTTAGAAGGTTTTTATATTTTCTGATTTATAAACATTAAAAATATATCTTAATGAATAAGATGTGTATATGTTTAAGCAAATATTCCTATGATTAATTAGTTGGACTGCTTTTACCTTAGATCATATACTATGGATGTAGCGATGCATATAATTGCTTTAGTGCTGATATGTGTCCAACATCATCCCCACCACCTTCAAAATGTCATGGTACACATGAATGCGAATGGCCAGAAGGCCAGAAATCAGTAAGAAAATCAGTCATAAGCCGCCAATTGATTTCTGAGCATGCGTATTTCTGTTGAGTACCTTGATATGTCGAATGTGGTGGGGATGATGTTGGACACAACTCAGCATACGCATAGCTACATCCATAGTTTATGATCTAAGGCCTTAACATACCTCGAGATAAAAGAGTAAACAATGTAATGTTTGATAGTATTCAGGTTAGGAAAATATAATAATTCTGTAAGTTACCAGTGTTATTATCTTCTTAAATATTAAAGCACATGGATTCAATACAACTGCTTTTTTCATACTGACATTCGTAGGGTAATACCCAACATCTCAAAATTAAAAAATACATTTTTTGTTGTTATACCACTACATTACATTATAGATGAGCGTCTTAAAGCTGTTGATGGCTGCCTAATTATTTGGAGTTGGAAGTCAAAGATCTATTTTTATCAGCATAAACCTCTAGCAATAGAACTCAAACCCCAGCTGCCTGAAAACTTATTCATAAGAAATGGATATCCTTCCCTGGATGACTAATATTGTAATTAGGTTCTGCTCACTATGTTACACTTGTTGTTTAAATATCAAAACAAATATTTATTAACACAGGTAAAATATATTTGATGCGATAATATGTGCATATTAGGTCAAATAATAATAATAATAATAATAATAATAATAATGATCATTCTGTGTAAAAAAATATTCACAGAATGTAAAATAATTTCAAAAAAAAAAAAATGCCTAAATTAAAAACTAAAATAATAAGAAACAGTAACAAAAATAAGTCTAATCTATGTTTACATAAAAAAAAAAACAACTAATAGGATAAAATTTGAGAGTATTTTGTTAACCATTACAAAGTACAACATAGAAGTCACAAAACAAAAAAATACTCTAAAATCAAACTATTTATAGGTACTTAGTAGCAGTAAAAATATACATTTATATAACTTCTACCATACATAAACGTAAACAGTAGCCCTACTTAGAAAAAATAAAACTGGTTAACATATTTGTATCATTTCCATAGAAAAATAAACATATTAATATCCAACATTTCCTGCAATACATGTCAAAACGTGTCAGTCTTAAATATTGTCTTGTAATGATTCCGGTGGTATATTATATTAAATAATATCCACACAAATAATTCCTTTTTTTATATACAACATGGAAACATTGTGGAATGTTACGCTTTCAATGGTATTGTACAGATTTTTTAATATTTTACTGAACGTTTTTATTTGAATATATTATCAAAGTCGGCTAAAAGTGCTTCTATCACCATATTTTGTTGCATCAGGTCAATTGCCATATTTGTTGATTCAGTTTCTGGCCACATGAGGGTTGGTCCAAAAACAATAGCTAAATTTGGAATGTGCATCCGGTTGAATTCCTTGTAACTTGTTACTCTAAGCACAATAGATTTATTAATTAATACAAATCATAGAAATATTTAGAAAAATTATATTACTTCAATAAGTGTATTAGTAAGAACTTTAGCGTGTCGTAATTGGGTCCAGGTAACGATTTTGTGATGTCACGGAAATGTAATAACTTGTCTTTACGACTATGACTTGCTGGAAAATAAATATTAGATATTATATAAATTGTAGAAAAACATGACAAACTCAATAAATTAATTAGTGTGTGCTAGAGGTCCTCAATAGTAAACACCGTGATGTTTATAGTTCAATTTCTAAGATGACCAGTTGCGCTTTAAGAGATTTGTATAAGATTTTTACAACAAATGAGGGTACTCCCGTGTTATCTCAACTACCAAAATATTTCCAAGACTACCTTTTACGATCATCCGTATTATCTCAACTACTACTGCAATTTATTAAATAATAAAAAATTATTTATTCGTTTTATATATGATGGTTTAATTCTAATTCATTTAACATTTTAGTAAAAAAATCTGGTAAAAATACAATTTAAAATTAAATTAAATAATTAGTAAATACTAAATAGTAAAAAAAATAAAAAAATATCCAGTTAATAATTTTTTTGTGAAGGAAAGTAGGTTTTAATATCCATTACAATTTTATCAAATGGTGGATCGTTTGCAAGGTTTTGTCACCAAACAAATTCAGTCAGGTATGATTCTAGATGATGGCGAGCTGTTCCCCTCTGTTTTAGTACAGTAAACTATACATCGAAAACAAAATTAAATTGTACATTACGATGATGTAGATTACTACGCGGGAATGTAAATTTATAAATAGATTCCTATATGGAGGTAGTTGAGATAACCCAGATGATTCTAACAGGTAGTCTTGGAAATATTTGGGTAGTCCAGATAACACGGAAGTACCCAAATGAGACAAAAAGGAACTTTTTAAATTATGATTGATTGGAAGAGCATGGCTTAATGTTGCAAACTATAATTGCAAATGCTAACCTAACATGGCATTTAATTGAGTCATTATTATTAAATTCCTAACATATAAATAATGATTGAAATATTGAAACATTTAAAAAAAAGTCAGAATAACTTAACACTTACTGCCTGCTGAAATGGCTTTGCGGAAAGCATGATATGGTATAAGAGGTTCTTTGAGTTCTCTGAAAAACAGCTTAAGAGCACCAGTTAGAACATGAACATCCTCTTCTTGGTCAATCACTGATAGATTATTTTGGTCAACTTGTAATCTTATCTTTTGCACCTGAGATAAATTGCCTGAAGCGCGGTACAGACCATCCGTCTTTAAGTTTTCTTCACTGATCTCAATTGCTGCGACACAACGTTGTACAAAAGCTGGGACGCGCGGTTGGTTTGAACCAACCACATGTTCCAAAAAACACCCAAATGCATTCTCATCTAAATTAAAAATCAATAATGTAACAAAATGATTATTGGATGAATAATGATAAAATACCTTTCCATATTCCTTTTTTGACTAGCGATTCCATCGTAGGTCTTCGATGAAAAAATTTCCGTAGACGAGCTTTTATTTTAGTCTGACGTTCTACATTGGATGTCAAATCTTCCATACTTCCTCCATCTTTTGCTTTTACTAACAAAAAAATAGTCATGAAATTATCAATTGCAAAATAAAACCAAGACCTTATCATTTTCATGTCATAACATTCAAATACAGAACTGATAAATATTAAATTTGAATACACCAATATTTAAAACATAACTGTTCATAAAAAAAAGATAAAATAAAACCAGTATACGAGCTGCACTATTCATTAAACTCAATTGATAAACTCTACTGTTTTCCCTGTTTCATTATCTAGACCCTCTATTACAGGATATGACTATATACAACAAATTAACTATAGTGTATCATAAAAAAAACAACATCAACAATACATTTTTTAATTGGAACTTACGTTTAAGGGATTTGTTCCTATTTAGTTTGTTTTTTTTTTCAGCATCAAGTAAGTCTTTGGTGCGCGTATTTGGTGAACGAGGACATCTGTCAAAGCTACACGGCTAAAAATAATAAATATATTTTAGTCAAACATGCATTTAGTGATGATATATTTTTTTAATAGATTATTATATGTATAACTAACCAGATTGGAAATAACTGCTTGTATTGCATAAAGCCATGACTGGGCTTGGACGTTACATTCATTTTGGAACAATACCTGAGTTCCTAAGACAGTACTGATAACATAGACATTTTTACGGCTTGATACTTTGTCTGCTGGATACACAAGAGCACCGTTCAAATCCACACAAAGTTCTGGTCGTCCATTACCATTTTTCTATGAAATAAAAATATTTATTAATATATGTAATATAATACTTTAGTTAACAAAATAATAATTTACCATGGCTACAAAACATTTAGAGTCTTTGAAGAAAAGTAAAAACAATTCAGTAAGTATTACATGTGATATCGTCCAATTCTTTCGAAGCCTCTTTCCGTTTTCAGTAATTTTAGTTCGATTTAAAGGACCTTCTTTCAATACACACTAAAAAGGTGGTTAATTAATAAGTTATGTAGAAAACAATTAAAATCATTTAACATTCAATAAAAAAAAAGTAATTACCATATGCCCGTCCCATAATTGAGGCCAATTCTTAGGAACATTTACTTGAGGCGACAATGGGCTCCTAAAAATAAAATTAATATAATTGGTATTTAATATAGTATATGTACAACAATGAAAAATTATACATTTAAATAAAATAATTTTGTAAAAATTACTTTAAGTCCGAAGAATCATTTTTTTCACTATTACTTTTGTTTGATTTCAAAGACGAAGAAGAATCTTCTAAGTCTACTTTAAGAGACGGTGAGCTAGCATTAGATGCATTGCTATTACTTGTCTCAGGCAATGTCCAAGATGATTCTTTACTATTTTCTTCATAGTAATAAGAGCGACCTTTAAAATCTTTTGAAGAGAGCCACTAAAACATAACAAAATATACTGGTTCATTATGGTAAGTCTTGATACAGTTGTCAGTAGTTAAGCGATCAAAAATATGAGTTTTTCTCAGTGAGATACAGTATTTCTTTGAAGAGAAAATTAAATTAATTAATTAACGAACAAACGATTTTTCACTTTTCAAGCTTAATTAAATTATTAGATTATTTTTAGACAGAGCGTGTGGACAGCACCTGTTCGTCTTCAGACGAAATCCCATCCAAAGCTCTGTCCATAAGCTCATTTTTCCAAGCCATTATGTCAGACCACTTAGGTCTAAACGTGACGCAAATTTCATCGTTCGGAAACGTCGTTGTGGCCGAATGCGGCAGGGTACAGTCATCGTCGACGTCGAACGACAACGAACCGTCAACGTCGCCCGGTTGCCGGTCCATGCTATAATATTCAAAATCCGAAGCGCTTGTGGTGGAGTCGAAATCGAATAAATTATCAATTGTCGAGTCTAAGACGGAGTCGCGGTTAACACTAAACAAATTCCACGGTTCCGACTCTTCGTCTACCGTGTGCCGCAGACATTGCAACCATCTCACCACGTCCGCTTCCATGGGAAGTATAATAGTCGTCGATAAGGAAACCGACGCGTTCAAGAGTCAGCGCAACACTGTCTAATTGACACATACTGACATCCATTCGTGCGTGGTACTTATTAGTTTTATTTTTTTTATTATTACAATTTACATTATACAATTAAAACGGAGATGACGACGACAGCACAGCGAGCAACAACTATCGTGCTTTTAACTAACCGACAGAACGGTGTATATTATACGTAACCAGCGTGAAATGTTTAAAATAGATTCACCACGTAGTAGGTATATATTATATTCACAGTCGTATTTGCTGTGTGCCTGTGTGTTGGCATTTAAATGTCATGCTTTAACCTATTATTATAATACAAATATATTATATATTAAAAATACTAAAATGTCTATAACCTTTCAACACTAGAATACAAACGAATTATAAAGAATTTGGGAGTTTAGGTTTTTTTTATTTGGATATTAAAACAATATATTAAGGTCCCGTCAAGAAAAAAATAAACATTATTACCGACAACCAGAATAATTTAAAGCAAAATATTTTATACACGCGATTAAGAATTATTTTTCATTATATAACGTATGCTGGGGTTCTAAAGTTTCTGTCAACGTTGTTTTGAATAATATTATAAAAAATCATAATTAATTAAGGTATTTAAATTTAATATATTTTAGATTTTTTTGTCACGTGCGATAAACTACTTATGAGAAAACTAGGATACAATTTTCAATCAATACCACTTGAACATTTTATCAATTTTTAATTACAAATTGCATTTGCAAATTTTCATGATTTTGATGAATTTTGAGTGTTTCATATCTGTATCCGCTATTATTACAACTTTATAGGAACCTTATAAAAATTATATATTTATAAAAAAAACTAAAAAATTAAAAATGCATATAAATAGCTCAAAAAAAAATCAAAATATTTTTTAAAAGCTTTCATGCTTAGAAAATTATAAAATAAAAATTTTATGAAAATGTCAAGTGTAAGTATCTACGGTTATTAGTTTTGGAATTACAACTAAATAAGAAAATTATTCGATGAGGAATCGTTGATTTATGGCTGATCCAGTCGTAAATATTTTCAAATGTTCACTTCAAACACTCATCAAAAAATAATATGACTTTCCAGTTTTCGGTAAACTTTTTTTAATTTAAATATATTTAGAACAACTTATGAGACAACTTATATTTTAAAACCTTAGGTATAAAAATAAATAATTTTATGGATTTCTACCGCAAACTAATTTTCTTAATGGTTTTGGGTTAAAATTCTCGTTTATTCTTAACTTTTTTTTGTTATTCACTTGGCTTTAGAGAACTAATGTGAATTTTTTACCTTTGATCCTCTAAGTACTAACTATATTCACTTTTCTTTCAGAAAAGACGCCGAAGCAGAAAATATAAATTTATCGTACCACTCAAAATCTAAAAATAAATGGTAATTAGTAATCGTAGTATAAACCAAGGATTTTTAATTTTATTAACCATTAACGTTTTTTTAACAAGGTCCTAAATAATTTTCATCAGTTACCGGTATCCATTACCATAATTTGATAAACTTAGTAGTATAAAAGTTATCCGTAAACCCAAAATTTGATCATATTCATTCCATACTACAAGCGAAATAATTTTTTTTTAATTATTAATTATACTCTATGATATGGATATTAGTCTTACAAGACTTACTTGCGTATTATATGTTAATTGTAAAATATACATTAGGATTAGGTAATAATATCTACCTAAATATAAATAAGTATACAATTTAGTTGGTAATTACAAATATTTAGTATTGTTTATTGGCTTTGTTGCCATTGTGCACAATATTACATGTAATAGTTCCTTTTCAATAACAAAGGAAATCAAATAAAATGAAAAATTAATTATGTTCCGTTTAACAATACAAATATATAGGTTAGTTATTATTTATTATTTATACATAAAATATTTTTTTAAATAGAATTGGGAAATGTTATTAACTTGTCCCATCAAAATATAGCTTGATTTAAAAAAGTCAACTTTAGATTCTGGGCTGATAAATTTTACTGAGCAAAATATTAATAGTAAAAGTCAGGAACAACTTCATGAAAACAACCTTAAAATATGAAAATGGCTAAATAAAAAAAATATAAAAACATAGATTAATATTATTACCTATGAACTTTTGATTCTGAGGGAAGCGATGAATGTATTGTTTTTACAATAATCCGAATAATGTGTTTTAATTTTAATACTTATACAAATTTCGTGTATATCACCAGGGTTGTATGTAATTTCGTCCAAATTTGAACAAAAAATAACTATAAAAAAAACTGTGTTTAAATTTTTAAGATTTTTTAGTTACAAAATAACCTACTTACGTAAAACCTAGTTTTAAATTTTCAATCCTTAGTTATAAAAGCTGAACAATTTATAAACTTTTAACTACGAAATCATTTTTAAATATAAATTTTAATAAATGTTGTCAAAAATCGAACTCTAAATATTGTAAAAAAAATTTGTGCCTATGTATTTTTAATATTTTTCAACTACTATTGTAATAATATATTAGGACCTTGTGTTAACTTTTCACGCTTTTTAACCCAACGAATAAAATTGTATTGAGACTTATAGAAAAAAAAACTAAAAAAATTGGAAATTGAAAATTTGTCCGTAAACAGCTCGAAACGAGTCGAAATGTTTTTACAATTGTATCGTGTTTAGATAATGCTAATAAAAACAATGTCAATTATTTTTGAGTTACACCAAAAACCAAAATCAATGTTGTCGAAAACCGATTTTGCGACGTTGATGATGGCAGACACAAAAAATAATAAAAATTAAAAAAAAAAAACATGCATCATTGTAAAATCAATCCATTCATCACTCCGTTCAGACTCTAAAATTAGTAGTTTATTTAATAATTGGAAAAAAATTAGGAATAAACGAGAATTTTTCCGTCAATACAGTTTTCACGAAAATATATATTTTTTTATTTTTTGTTATTCAAAAACAATTCATAGATAATTGACATTTTTACAAAATGTTTATATTAGTATTTTCTATACATGGTTAGGTTCAAAGTATTTTGAATTTTTTTTAACTACCTATTTAAGACATGGAAAATGTTCTGAATTCTAACACTTTTAATTCTTTTTTCAATAAATGTTGATAATGGATTATGCTGAACGTAAAGAAAAACGTGAATGTTATGCGTAAGACGAACGATCACAGCACATACAACAAGAACATATTTTTGTCTCTTGACTAAGATGACTTAATATTTGAATTACAATAAAAAAAAAACCCAAAATTGTAAAAGGTAAAAACTTTATTTTTCATTCAACTAGGTATCAAATTCTTTAAAATTTTCAAAGAATCACAAATCGTAGTAAGACCACTAAATTATATTCATTGCTCAGAATCTAAAAAAATTATATAATCCAATTATAGTAGTTACTAAAATTTCATAAATGTATTATTGAAATAAAAAACATAATATTTTTGGAAGGTAATGTAATCAACATCATAGTGTTTTCTGGACAATCTTTAATGATTATTAAAAATAATAATATATTTCACCCAGCTTGAATATTGTACGATTTTTACTGTAGTAAACATACCTATCAGGGTTCAAATTATACGTCAAATCGTTATTAGCTATACAAACAGCTATACTTTGATAATTTTTGCAAATGTTCTACTACAAAACAGAGGTTTTGCACTACTGTAAACACAATACCCATTACCACACAATCGTGCATACACAGTTTCCTGATTTAATTTTAATAGTTAAATGGAAAATTAGATCAGAATAAATGATTATTAAAGCACATCTTGCCACAATATTCTATTTGAGTTAAATGTGTTAATTTGTACCAAATACATTTTGAACTCCATTGTAAAAAAATATAATTGGCAAGGTTGCAAAAATACTATATTTTATGTATAAAAAAAATGTAAAAAAGTGCCAAACAAACAACTTTGCTCAGAAATGATTTTAGAATGTAAAATGACTACTTTAATTTTAATTGTGTTACCATATTTATAACATGCAGTAGAAATATTGGTTATAGCGACATTTGATCACACACCTAAGTTTATAGGTCTACTTGCATTCAACCATTAAGCTATTGAACTATAGATATATAGATATATAAATGTAACAGTAATGTAAACCTCCCACTTGGTGGGCTCTATATAAATTGGCCACTAAAAACTATTTCAATGTATATATTATACTGAATTGAAATCTTGTATTGACATGCAATTTTTTAAATGACCAGAATTGCTCGAAACTTTAAAATATTAAAATTAATATATGAAATCATAGTCTAGAATTTTTTTTTATGATGTTTTTAGTACTTGTAATTTCTATAAATAATTCATCTTTATTCATATCTATCTTCAAGGTTTTCTTGATAGTAAAACTACTGCATCTGCCACTAGTTAGTAATTACCTATAAATGTAAGGTTTACTTATGTAAATATTGTCTTTACTTATTTCATATTTAATTAAGTAAATAGTCACATAATTAAAATAAAATAATAGTGCATAGTTAATTTCTTTCATAATTATTATTTATCAATTTATTATATTATATTTTTTTAATGATAAATTATAATAATTTATAAGTACCTATACACTTACGCATCAAATAAATATTATTGTTACCAAATTATAAAAATAAAATAGTTTTAATAAAAATTGTATCATTAATTATACAATTTAGAAGGATTTTGATGGTAGTTCAATTTTTTCTTTTACTGACCACGCATATTATTGATTAAACTCATCTTTGCAAAATCAATTTTTTTTTACTGTTCTTGAGTAATTTTAGAGTAAACCCAAACAAATTTAGGATTTTTATTTTATTTATTATATAACTTACAAAATTATAAGTCGAAATTCAACGATTCATTTTAACATACTGGCATTCTAAATACATGTCATAGTAAATATAGTCTCATACAAATAAGTTTTAATATTCATTGTCATTCATTGAGTGTTAAACCAAAACTAAGTTCAAAATGACATTATCAACAATATACTTGTCAATAATGTAAGCTAGTAGTTATCTTCTCTTTATTGTTTTATACTGAACTACTAAAACTTATCTATACCAAATACATTTAACAACATTTACTTTATAAAACTAAAATCTTAATTCTATTAAGTACATGAGATGTAATCAAAAAAAGGGGGGTTAAGTGGATGTCGCTCTGCTGTACAGTAGGTTACAAGTAGATCACTGTATAATGGATGGTATTAAATTTGAATTCAATGATATAATATCATTGTATACGAAAAACGATTCTCAGCGGAGACGGTATGTCAGTCTAGGATATTTTAAATTATATTGATATTGTTATTTTACGGTAGCTGCTAAGTTGAACTAATATTATTCATATTATTTAATTATTAACCTAAAATTATCAGTGATGCTAGAAAAATATTATAATATATACTTTTACTCATTAAAATTGATTTTAATATGTAATTTCGTCCAAATTTTAACTTAAAATGTCTGTAAAAAATAACTGTATTTATATATTGTTTAGATCTTTTGTTTACAGTATGTACTATTTATTAGAACCTTTGTTTTA
Source organism: Nasonovia ribisnigri (assembly GCA_027563435.1). NCBI lineage: Eukaryota > Metazoa > Arthropoda > Insecta > Hemiptera > Aphididae > Nasonovia > Nasonovia ribisnigri. The sequence goes on along the minus strand of JANEHU010003039.1, from coordinate 15,951 downwards.
GATTTTCAATCCTTAGTTATAAAAACTGACCATTTTATAATTGTTTAATTACAATGATTGATAATTTTCGAGATTTTGATAAATTTTGTCAAAATTCGAACTTTAAATGCTTATAAAAAAAATGTGTGCCTATGTATTTTTAATATTTTTCAATTGCTATTGTAATAATATATCAGGAGCCTTGTATTAAATTTTCATTATTTTTGGCCCAACAAATAAAAATTTATTAGTATTTATATAAAAAAAACTAAAAAAATTGAAAATTGAAATGGTCCGTAAAAAGTTCAAAAACAGTCAAAATATATTCAAAATTAGATGGTGTATAGAAAATGCTTATATAAACATTCGGTGAAATTTTCATGCATCTATAGTTATTTGTTTTTGAATTGCAACAAAATAAGAAAATCGCTACATGAAAAATCAAGTGAATGTCTAATCTTATAAAAATTTGAATTTAAAATGCTCATAAAAATTTTTGTTTGACTTGCTTATAAACATTTTTTTACTGATAAAATTAGGCAAACTTATGAGAAATCTTATTTTCAAATCTTAGATATAAAAAGAAAATTTTTTATGAATTTCTAACTTAAAATAAACTGCACATTTTCGTCATTATACGTATTTTGTTGAAATTTGAACTTTGATTACCTATAAAAAAAAATTGTGACTACGATTTTTTAATATTTTTCATCTGCCTTTGTAAAATATATTAGAAGCCTTGTATTAAATTTTCAAGTTTTTCTAGGTCAGAATATTTTGAAAATGCTATGGTGTATAGAAAATGCTTATATAAACATTCGGTCAAAATTTCATGTATCTACATTCATTTATTTTAAAGTTATATCAAAAACCAAAATTGATTTTGTCAAAAATTGGTTTTCCGTAAAAATTCCCGTTTTTAACTTAATTTTTCATTTGTTTTTCACGGTGGTTTTGAAAACTTCTGGGAAATTTTAACTTTTGACCCCCCAAAGTACCAACTAAATTCAGTTTCCTATCAGAAAAGGTATTATTGAAGAAAATCTAAGCATTTTTACTGTCCTAAAAGGTGATGAAAGACACAAAAAAAAAAAAAAACACACATCATTGTAAAATTAATACATTCATCGCTTCGCTCAGAATCTAAAATATGGGAATTAAAAGGAATAAGCTTGTAATCTAAAATAAAATTAATATTATTATAATAAAGAATAACAAACGGTCAATGTCAAGAAAATAGTCAACATTTACTATTTTACAGTCTACATTATTCCTAGTACCCAGAAAACACCACCATCTCTATTATACAAATTAAAATTTGGGCTACCCTAAATATATTTAAATTTACAAGACACAGCTCAACGTAATCTAACCACATTTCCAATACATTTAGAGAGTTAAACAAACAGCAAGTTTAAACATTTAGGGAACACAATAAATTAATTTGATAGTTAATCCAGTTTCATCATTACTTGTATGCAATGTTAGCTCCACTCTCAGATTTTTCTTGAATTTTCTCTTTGGTGTCGAGTCTGATCAGTAGAATTAACTCATTGTAGAAGGTGTGTTAAAAGAGTAGGTTTTTTTCTTGAATTATACCAAACACCTTAGATTCAGAATCAAAAATAACTTTGATTGGATGTTGTTTACAGGGTGGGTAAAGGCCAAGAAGAATTACTTTTATAAATATAGCCATATCTCAGATATCAAATAAAATAGACACAATTATATTGTTTACCTATTTAATATTAGAAGATAATCTCTCTGGTTTAGGTAAAGTAAGATCAGTTTACTTGATGGACATAATAGAAAATAAGATTATTAGCCTATATACAATATGCCTCATTCATTAATTTCATTAACAATGATATGATTGGAACAATTTAAATTAATAACCGAGTTTGTTTTAAAACTATCCAATTCAACAAGTAGTATTTTATAAGAATTTTGAGCTCAAGAATTTCTTTGAGACTTATTTATAGCCAAAAAAGAAGAATTTTAGCAATTTTTCATTTCAAGGTATTTTAGTTCAGCGGCAGATTGCCTAGAGCACTTCTTATGAGCTATTAGTGACATCCATCACATTTTATAGGAACATATATTTAGTATAGATGTTATAGTAGATTGTAATAGTGATTGTAGTAGTATTTTATGATCACACCTTGTATGTGAAATGTATTTTTACCTTTGCTCCAGTTGACTGATTTACAAAACATGGTAATCCAGATATTGGATCAGCTTGCATTATCCATCCCACAGGTGTTTCACTAATAGGTTTAACTTTTGTTTTTAGAGGTGGAGTATTATCATTAGGCTCATATTCTTCATCCAGTTCAGCTAATGGAGATGAACTTTGACTTTGACTACCCGAATTAATTGTCCCAGCACTACTGTGTCCACTTATCTTGTCTTCCTATATTCATAGCAAAATAAAAAATTATAAATATAATAGATTAGTATACATGACAAATAACATACATCAACTAAACGGTGTTTAGGGGAGGACCAGGTACGTTCAAATGATTCACCATGGCCTGGAGTAACATCTAGAATTGGTGGTGAAGAATTTCGTATTGGATATCTTTTAGAATATGAATCCACCTAGAAATAAAAATAAAATTTTAATAAAATGGTAATACAAAAAATATAAAGCAAAAGTGTAAATAATAATTGGGTCAATTTATATAATATGAAAAATAAACTACAATGATCACTTAAAATGAATAAAACTGCAAGAGAAAATATTACAGTTGATTTTCACGGTTAATTAAACCAGGCGATTATTGTTTTCCTAAGTTTTTTTTATACAGTAGCCTGATTAACGCGCAATGAAAATAATATTGTGAAAGTAACATGTACAAAATTGATCATGCCAAGTGAAAACAGTTGAATAATGTTGAATAACATCCCAATTTAGAGCCATGTGTTTGAATCAGTTTTTTTTAAATTTTAGTGCACAACCAAACTATAAACATAAAATAAATTATTTTTTAATACAAATATTTGTGAGTGTGCTTGTAAATTATAAATATTTAATAGGTAGCTAAAATAGTAGTTTGTTAAGGATTCTCTTTCACACTATTAATATATGTTGTGAGTGTTAGATGATAGATATTAATAATAGCATATCCCAACTTTAAAAACAATAAAAAAATTAATATTTAGAATTTACTTATTTCAATCTTAAAAATATTTATAAATCGCATCTTTTCATATGTATTCCTATTATATGCTTCTACCAATCACTATAAATTTAATATTTGTACTGTGAAACTATAAGTCTTTGTAGGTACTGTAATCTTAAAATATATATATATATATGTACATGAGGAGTTTAAACAAGTATCAAGAAGTTCAAACTAATATCTTAGTGTTTTAGTAGCTAAATAAACAAATAAATTATACTTTATTGATAATGGAGTTTAGAGTATACACTCAAAAACATGTATTTTAAATTAAGATAAAGTGATTATAATAAGCATATTTGGATAAATAAATGGCGCAATGACGTATTTCTAATATATGTATTATCTATAAATAATATCTAAAAAACTATGTAACTTCTAAATCAATTCTTGACATCCTACTATACAGAAATTTAAACTTTGATATACAAATAATTTTTAATCAATAATCTTCAAAACAGATTTCTTATGAAATTAAATATTTAAATCTGGTCCTATAAAACTAAAATACATTTAACTCAGATTATACAAATATCATACAAAATAATATTATTACTAGTGTAAAACTATAGATTTAAATTTTAAACAACCTCAATTTGAATTAAAAAGGTTTAATGGCCTACCTATTTTTTTTAAACGATTTGATACTATGACTGACTACTATTTGTCATTATTAGATAAGTACAATTTGCTTACAGGTTAGTTTAGTGCAAAGATTAGTTGCTATATATTACTATTAAGTCTTAATTGCTAAAATATCATAATGCGTTGCCACCCTAAATTTATTTCATAATAATTTTTTGAATTTTTTTATAAGTCTAACAATAAATATTTCAAATTATAATTCTTACTCGACGATTCCTGGCTAAAGATGTTCGTTTTCTAGATCCATGCAACCTCAACGAATCTTGATCGCTATCAGTAATACCCAATGAGTCACCATCTAGTAGACTATCTGTTGATCCACCAGTTAGATCTGCACTAGTGCTATGCGCATCAGGTGTAGATATTGATTTTGATAAAACAGAATCACTTATCATTACTGATTCTTCATCATCTGGTTTGTTTTCTTCAATAATATTTTCATTGGTCATAATATTTTTAGCCCATTTGTCACGTTCATGTTTCGTTTTAAAGCTACCAGTATAACAAAGTTTATTTTTAGGAATTTGTCCATTACCATTATTACCTATGTCAGGTTTTTCAATAGCTTTTAGATTTTGAATTGATATTACAGCAGGCTTGCGAATGTTTTCTAGTAAGTTCTGAACTTTAGAAGGCTCATAAGTTAATGTATTTTTGTTCAAAGGCAACGATTTTAGCTCAATTTCTTGAGCAAGTTCTTCTAAGGAGCTAGACAATTGTAATGAAAGTTGCTCTTTAATATCACATTTTTTAATATTCACCTGACAATAGCCAGAATTTTCTTGGTTAACAGTAACTACAGTTTTATTTTTTCTGTTTAACACTGGTGACAATATGTTATTCTCATTTTGAATATCAACTCGTTTAATATCACTTATCACATCATTAACATTCAAGTCGTTAACACTTAAAACGGTTGTGTTTTCTAAAGGAATGTTTTCATAGGACGGAGTTGAAGGTTTTTCAAAAATAGTACGTTTTAGCACTTGTGGTTTTTCTACTATAATTTTCTCCTCGCCCTTGGATAAACTAGGCCTGCTAGGGGCTCGTGGAATTTCTTTAACAAAGGTAGCTGGAACATAAAATGGCTGGCCTGAACTACGTATAACTTGCCACCAGTCATCGTTAGTTTTTTTCAATAAAAGTAGTTTTTCGCCTTCTTTGATTGATACGCACTTGTTTTCTCTAGTCTTGTATTCAAAGTCATAGAGAACCCTAACCTTTGTGTCGGAAATATCCATTGTGCCACAGTCATTGTAAATTTGACACCTAAAATATAAAAATCTTTTTTAATAAAATAATTATTAAATCTTTTGAAATCAAATATTTTATAAGAATAAATTATAATGTACCTATGGGTGATTAGAGATTTTAACAATCAATATTCATTATCTTAAAAAGAATTAACATTTTGAAAATATGTTCTTTTACAAAGGTACCTTATTGAATTCACACTACAAGAGATTTTTGAAACATGAATATCATTTAAATATTTTTTATCGTTCTAAAAGTATTTTTTACTTTTTTGAATGACAACATAGAAAGGTACATTTTTTTAATCTCATATTCCAAAACAGAATATTTTTCTGCAAATGATGATACATGAAATTTTTAAACAAAGCCTAATTAGTTAGTTTATAAACATTTAAAGTTTAAATTAATAGTCACTGGGGGTAAGTATCACACAAAATATCAGTTGACTACTCCACTCATCTAAACTTTTAATTGATTTTTATACATAAAAATAGCTAAAACAATTTTGCTTCATTATAAATATCTTAATAGGTATCTAAAAAACTACACAGAACAAAAAGAATTCTATTTAATTGTTCATAACAACTTATGATTTTTATTAGCTAGGAATTATTAATATTTAAAATTTATTGAACTCTCCTTGAACTTTGAACTACTGAGAGTCAACTGAATATAAAATACATGTATTTTTTCTTGAATATGGTCATTGTCATTGCAAATGTTTTTTTGCTTTGAAAAATACCTATAAGTTTTAAAATCTATTAAATTATTTCTAAGTAGAGCATAACACTCGAGTTTGGCACAATTAATTAAAATATTTTAAAGGCTATTAGTTCAAACTTCAAGGTGAAAAATCTTAGTTGAAAAGTTTTTTTCAAGAGAAAATTATGAAGGGTGTTTACTGTTTGATGTCTTTTATCAAGGATTGCATACTACAAAATTGTATAAACCGCTGTCCTAAACCTTATATTTTGATTATTATTAGGTATAAGTGTACCTACAACACTCCTATTCCAAGAGAAACGAAATGATTTTTATAACAATCATAAGAAGAAAATTGGTTGGCAGGGAGGTTAGTACCTACCAATTAATCCACCTATCCAAACATGTACCTTACTTTAATCGTACCTACCTTCTGTACGGCTGTACCTTAAGAATTCTGGGCTGAAATGCAATTTTTTTTTAATTTGACTTCAGCCTAATACATTTGTCTAAATGATACTAACACAATGAATATTTTGTGACCATAGAGGGATAGCAAGAAGCATCAACGACAACATCAAACATAACCAATATCATAAGACATAACTACATAAGAAGGTGAATTACCGTTGATCTGTCAAGTATTTTCAATATTATCGTTATCTGACGTACTCATATGGTACCTCAACAATAAATCGAGTAGCTGAACGCTTTATTTTTTAATTATATTTTTTGTAGATGTTTGTTGAGCCGTTGAGCGTAACCGGAGAAGAGGATAAAAGTGGATCTCGGCATGGAAATCACAAAATAAGGAGTGACTAGAACACGTCCAAGACTCAACCACGAACGGTACAACTAAGACCAAAGACCCATGTGTGGTACGCTTCACGACCCGCCCGTTACCGCGGCACGTGATGCAAAACGATTTTTTCCTACTCACCAAAATGTCACGCGAAAATCCCATCGGAAACACGACCTTGGCCGTCCAAATCCTCTGTATGCACGACGGCGGTGGATGCGGTTATCGCGTACCCACGATAAAACTGGTGGAGAAAAATCAACACCAACACAAAATAATAACGATGATAATAATGAGAAAAGATATTGATGAATTATGACAATTTATTACGGTGACGGGACGGTTCTATCGAAGCCGGACGCATACGCGGTCGACGTGACTCACTGCTGCGCGATTTATCGTTTCTAATCGGCCGTTTGACATCGTCGTCATACATATAATATTATTTTATACAATATACACTATTATTATTATTATTATTGTTGTTGTTGTTGTTATCCTGCGACGGTACGCGACGACGGGCGACGCTGGACGGCGGCCGATTACGCGATTTCTGCGTGCGAATAAATTGCGAAACGCGAATGTGTTACACTGCTAGATATCGTTGTGGAGGAGTAGGAGCGATACACAGGGCACGGAGCGACCGTGGTATAAGTGTATAACCGCCTGCTACGGTGGGTGCAATGTGAATATTATTATCGTCACATCATTTTGGTTTTGTGGCACTGATATTGTGACGGTGACGCAATTCTTCACACTACTCTTCACAATCGTCAGATGGCGTTGCTATCATCTACTCGTCTCGACATGGCGATCCATATTGGAGTCCATTTAGAGTCCAAGGATTAGATAAGATAATTCATGATAATTCCGTGGTCTATCGTGGTTCCGAGGGTAAATAGATATTTACCCCCCCCCCCAAATATATTTTGGATTCTGACATTTTTTTTGAAGTTTATTATTGACTAATAATATTTAATTTTATAATATTAAATTATTTTTTATTTATGAAAATAAACTAATATATTATATTAAAAAATTTATTTTTATAAATATTATAGATTATAAATGTATATGTTTGATCAACTGAACTACACGAAACAATACAAAAAATTATAAGTTTATAAAATATAATATAATTAATAATTAATAAAAATGGCTAAAAATTCTGACATAAAATGATATATTTTATAAAAACATTTGATTTCTCATTCTTTTATTATTTTTTAGCCTTTGTTCATATTTATTTATTTATTTTTTTTTTGTTAAAACTGTAACAGTTTGGATATTTAACAATTTAATAATTGCTTATGAATTTGATTTCTGGATTGCTTCAATGGACATCCAAATATTTAGATGCCAAGTTCTACCTATAGTAAAAAAAATAATTTCATATTATTATAAATATATAGGTACACTAAATAATAATATTATATTATTAAATAGTGAACATAAAAAAAATTTGGGGGAACATGTCCGAGTACTGGATACTCAGGAGTTGTATCACAGACTTCTATAATACTACATTATACTGTACGTCTATACTTTACACAGAATTATGTGGGCACTGGGCAGTATATACCCTATAGATACTAGATAGCATCTATAAAACTCCCAAATATAAAACATAATAATGATATTATGTTGTTTGATTAGTAATAACAACCGTATACAGCAGTTTACAGACAACAAAATACATGGAAGTCTCATTCAATCACTCATCAGTATTCACCATTCAGCATTAGCCATCTGATTTCCATATATCATAATTATTAATTCCATAGAGTTGAACATTTAAATTTAAAGTGTTAGTATAACTATAGATTATTTGTAGGTATCTATTATCATTTTTCATTTATAGGAATAACCAATTTAATTGTATAAAAATGTTAAGTCTAGGTAAACACTGTAAACAACTTAATGCTGTTGGTGTACAACACCATTTCCGTGAGAGGTTTAAACTCCTGGACTTATGGTAAAAAATACCTCGGATTCATGTATTACCCATATAAAGTTTTGATTTGTCTTTTTAAAATTTTTTTTTTTTTTTTTTTAATGGGTTTAGAGAAGGTAAAGTTGACACATCATATACACCGACAAAATTAATCATGGTTCAAAGAGTTAAATGTTATTTATATAATCCATATTAGCAAAAAAAGATGCTCTTAAGAGGACATGTAAATCTGTTTTTAAGTCAAATTCCTTATTGCTTGAACAAACTTATAATATTATAGCCTGAAAGTGGCATTGGTGCTGTAGTTGTATAATATAAAATCATCCCCAATTTACTCATTACTACATTAATAAGTAATTCAAAAAACATAGAATCTTTTTTTTATCACACTTATTAATACTTTTGATTTACAATTATATAGTTATTGGATGTGATCATAATTTGGTTTGGTTAATTTATACATACATGTAGGTATTACAGATTTTAGATAAAGAAAAATTAAATTTATACAATTCAAAACATTCTTAAAAACATTTTTGCTATTCAGATTAAAACTGAATGTTAATTTATTGTAATTATATTAATCTCATTAGAAGCTACTAAAGACTTTGGAAAATTTTCCGAGCAAGTAGATAAAGTTACAGTTGAAAAAATTGTTAAAATAAGTGGTTGAATCCATGGTCAACTATTGTATAATTTACTATTATTGTTCTTTGTCATATAAAATACCTAGGTATAATTTGTTTTTAAGTTTATTTAGTTCAATTTTTATTTTTATATAATGGGCACAAAGCCTAAAAGTGCAATTGCATTATAGGTACTTACCTATATTAAATAATCCAATATATGGCAATAGAAAGTAATTAAAAATATTGATATTAACTTAAATAACACAACATTTTGACGACAAAGTATTTAATAATTAAAATATTATTATATTGATGAATAAAATAAACATCATTTTATTTTGGTAGTAGTTACTAAAATTATAAGGCCTAATGAAAATGTTTTAGCTCGATTTTATATGCACTGAAAAAATCAAAAATGTTATTAAAATATGTTTATGCACAAAACTTACCGAATGTGGTTAACCATGATTAGCCAACTCGAAGGAAAAAGTATAAAAATTAAAATAATTTTCTAAATTTAGTTACGTTAAGTTTTAAAATGTATTTTCAAAATTTGTTATTAAGTATTTACCAAAGTTACAAAATATTGATATAATTTGCAATAAAAAGATCAATGTATTAAATGTAATCTATTCTGTGGAATGACCAACAGATTCTATTTGATCTAAAATCATAAATGCTGAAATATGCTAAAAAATATGTTTCTAAAGCAAATTTGTACTTTATTTACTTTCATAGGTATATATTGTTTACTGTTAAGACAATAAAAATATACAAATCAAGTATTAATTCTGTATTATATTAAAACCTTAATTCATCAAAATTTAAATTTATGTATTTTGAAGTATTTACGTCTTGGTCATTGAGAATTTGACTTCTTTGATAAAATTAAAAAAAAATATGACAAATTAGTTTTCAATTTTTTTATTATTCAAAGATAAAACTACATTTAGCATTTCATCAAAGACTTAGTCATGATTTCAAATTATTTTTACTCTTTTAAGGTTATTTATATTTTAATAGTTTTTATATAATATTAATAGATATGGTAAAAGATTGTTGTAATTAAAAAGCTTGCAGGTTATCGATATTTAAAAATTAGTTTAGAGAAAAATTGAAGGGGAACGTTGGAGCCCGAAGGCAAATACTTTTTAAAGAGAGATAAAAAAAATTAGAAAAAAATGTATAAGTAACCTGCAGGTTATTTTTTTTAAAAATTAGTTTAGTTCAATATTTAAATTGATAAAAAAAAATTTTGAAGGGGAACGTTGGAGCCCGCAGGCAAATACTTTTAAAGGATTGAGAAAAAAAATTAGAAAAAAATTTATAAGTAACCTGCAGGTTGTCGATATTTAAAAATTAGTTTAGTTCAATAATATTTAAATTGATAAAAAAAATTTTGAAGAGGAACTTTGGAGCCCGCAGGCAAATACTTTTTAAGGAGCAAGAAAAAAAAATTAGAAAAAAATTTATAAGTAACCTGCAGGTTGTCGATATTTAAAAATTAGTTTTGAGAAAAATTGAAGGGGAACGTTGGAGCCCGCAGGCAAATACTTTTGAAGGAGTGAGAAAAAAATTATTTTTACACCAGGATATTTATGTTTAAAAAATCTATTAAGTTAACCATTAATATTTAACTTGATAAAAAAAAATTTTGAAGGTGAACGTTGGAGCCCGCAGGCAAATACTTTTTAAAGAGTGAGAAAAAAAATTAGAAAAAAATTTATAAGTAACCTGCAGGTTATCTATTTTTAAAAATTAGTTTAGTTCAATAATATTTAAATTGATAAAAAAAATTTTGAAGAGGAACGTTGGAGCCCGCAGTCAAATACTTTTTAAGGAGCAAGAAAAAAAAATTAGAAAAAAATTTATAAGTAACCTGCAGGTTGTCGATATTTAAAAATTAGTTTAGAGAAAAATTGAAGGGGAACGTTGGCGCCCGCAGGCAAATACTTTTTAAGGAGTGCGAAAAAAAATTAGAAAAAAATTTATAAGTAACCTGCAGGTTGTTGATATTTAAAAATTAATTTAGAGAAAAATTGAAGGGGAACGTTGGAGCCCGCAGGCAAATACTTTTTAAGGAGTGCGAAAAAAAATTAGAAAAAAATTTATAAGTAACCTGCAGGTTGTCGATATTTAAAAATTAATTTATATTTAAATTGATAAAAAAAAATTTTGAAGGGGAACGTTGGAGCCCGCAGGCAAATACTTTTTAAGGAGTGAGAAAAAAAATTAGAAAAAAATTAATAAGTATAACCTGCAGGTTGTCGATATTTAAAAATTAGTTTAGAGAAAAATTGAAGGGGAACGTTGGAGCCCGCAGGCAAATACTTTTTAAGGAGTGCGAAAAAAATTAGAAAAAAATTTATAAGTAACCTGCAGGTTGTCGATATTTAAAAATTAGTTTAGAGAAAAATTGAAGGGGAACGTTGGCGCCCGCAGGCAAATACTTTTTAAGGAGTAAGAAAAAAAAATTAGAAAAAAATTTATAAGTAACCTGCAGGTTGTTGATATTTAAAAATTAATTTAGAGAAAAATTGTAGGGGAACGTTGGAGCCCGCAGGCAAATACTTTTTAAGGAGTAAGAAAAAAAAATTAGAAAAAAATTTATAAGTAACCTGCAGGTTGTTGATATTTAAAAATTAATTTAGAGAAAAATTGTAGGGGAACGTTGGAGCCCGCAGGCAAATACTTTTTAAGGAGTAAGAAAAAAAATTAGAAAAAAATTAATAAGTATAACCTGCAGGTTGTCGATATTTAAAAATTAGTTTTGAGAAAAATTGAAGGGGAACGTTGGAGCCCGCAGGCAAATACTTTTTAAGGAGTGCGAAAAAAATTTAGAAAAAAATTTATAAGTAACCTGCAGGTTGTCGATATTTAAAAATTAGTTTAGAGAAAAATTGAAGGGGAACGTTGGCGCCCGCAGGCAAATACTTTTTAAGGAGTAAGAAAAAAAAATTAGAAAAAAATTAATAAGTATAACCTGCAGGTTGTCGATATTTAAAAATTAGTTTTGAGAAAAATTGAAGGGGAACGTTGGAGCCCGCAGGCAAATACTTTTGAAGGAGTGAGAAAAAAATTATTATTACACCAGGATATTTATGTTTAAAAAATCTATATAAGTTAATCATTAATATTTAACTTGATAAAAAAAAATTTTGAAGGTGAACGTTGGAGCCCGCAGGCAAATACTTTTTAAAGAGTGAGAAAAAAAATTAGAAAAAAATATATAAGTAACCTGCAGGTTGTCGATATTTAAAAATTAGTTTAGAGAAAAATTGAAGGGGAACGTTGGCGCCCGCAGGCAAATACTTTTTAAGGAGGAAGAAAAAATGTTTAGAAACTAATATGGTACTAGGTATTGGTAATAGGCTGTACAAAAGTTTTTAAATATACTGGTACAAGGCTAACCGGCCGGCTTTAAGGACATAGTTAATTATTATTGTAAATAGTTAGGTTATGATATCTCACCCTACCCTTACCTAACCTAAACTCACTTTAAGAATAATATTTAAATATTTTCTTTCGTTCATATGTTTACAATACCGAATACTTTGATAGTTAGTTGAAAAAGATCAATGCACAGCTCATGACCAATGATAATAGTTGTCTATCATGACTATAGCTGCAACAACCTATAGATTTACCTAACTGACCTCCTTATGACTAATTAGGACACTTTGAATAAAAAGATCCTGAGTTGTTGCCGAACTTAAGTGTTTTTTTATCAAGTTGAGCCGTTGGTTGCTGACTTCTTAGAGCACCTTAGATCATATACCATGCCCAGTTTACCCGTGTAAACAATTTGAAGCACGTATAAGCTACGAGTCTCTGACATTTTTATTGATCTATATCAATTCACATATTTAAACTTGTGTGATTTCTCTTCGCACATGTATGTTCGTCAGAGACCATTGCCACTAATACCTATGTGTGCTACAGATTATCGGGATAAGGGCCCATTCATAGTATATGATCTAAGGTTGCTACATTAACTGTGGTCACAACTTGAAAGTATGATTGGATGTAAATATGGTAAAAGTAATAATTATATTAATTATTTATCAGCATGTATCGTCTCCGTCTTAAAAGTGGGGGATATCAAGTTCAGCAGATCATATCATTTTTAATACCTATTGGAGATATGATTATTAATTTAAACTAACAATTTCAATGATAACTACTGAATATTAATGTTTGATATTTTTTAAACTTGTAAGACACACTTGGAGACACATATGCGGGTGAAATTACTTTTTTTAAGCAACATTTTTAATGATTTTTTTTATAGCTTCATAAGGTTTTTAAAATACTACGGACGTTTTGAGATTTGGAGCAACTGTATAACGTATTCGAATAATTTTATTTTGGACTTATATTTAAGCATTGTCTGGAGGGTGGTCCTTTTGGTCACCCAGTGTGAACAAATATTTCTTCTTATAATACAAAAGCGCATCTCTGCCTCCATCCTCTGATATTAAAAGCTCAGATTCTCGACAGAAAAATTATATTAAGAAAAAATTATAAAGCAAGTTACGACAGTCTCTCTTTTGTGACAATATTTCTGATTTCATTGATTTTCTGCATTTGTACATTTAGGGAAGATAGAAGACGATATCGTTTGCACAAGATTGTGACTAAAATCATACTTTTTATATATGTACCTAATATTTTAAAATAAGTGTGTTTATGTGTGGCAAGGATTTGTTGCTTAAAATCCCGGGGGGTCACCCATCCGGGATCGAGCAACACCGGCCGATACGTACACTTCTTTGTTGTTTCTTCGTCTTGAGCGTGGCCCCGCACCAGTTTATTTCTTTATAGACGACAGTCGCTCGACGGCTCGACCTAGTAAGGTTATACGTACACTCGCAGAGCGTTTCCTAGTCTCGAGCGGCCCCGCACCACTATGTTTTTTTTTAATAGACTCTTTTTGATAAATGTGAAATACTCAATCAATTTAGGTACTTAAGATTAATATTTTGCAGTCGGCATAATTTTAAAGAGAAACTGTGTAAACTGTGTAGTAACATAATATTTTCATTATAAATATTCTTCATCAACTTTAATAAGTCAATGTTACCTTAATTAAAAATCTATCATTTTACGAGACTTGTTTCATGAGAAGATTCACCACCACTCCAGATAGTACTTCTCACCAATATCATTGATTTGGATTTAGTAAACCTTATCCTACAAATAGACAATAGTTGCTTCCAATCATGTAACACCGTTTTATAGTGCTTAACCACGGTTTTTCTCCTATCCCAAATAAATTACTGGTTATTTGATTTAATGTTATAAATGCATTTGTATATCATTCATTAAATTTAAACACTATCTATTGTGTTAATTTCATTTTTATCTAAAATCCTTCCATTTGAATTATATATGTAATATTTTTAACCCACATTTGTAATTATTTATATATTCCTTAAAGATCCACTATTATATTTTTAGTAAAGTAACATTATATTTTCCAAGGACATACTTGATTAACAAAATCCATCGACAAATTATTAAATTATTTATACCAAGTACCGTAGAAGTGCTACACTTGAAGCAGAATTTGATTTTTTTAAATATTAGTGTCAACTTAGTTACACTCAGCTAATCAAAACTAGAACATAATAGTTAAATTAAACTTCAAATGTACCTATTTTATGTGAAATAACGGTACCTAGCCTTCTATGATGATTTTTTATGAAGTTATTATAAATAAAAACTCAAATTTAGCGATTTTACTTATTATATTTTCCTAGTATTTTAACAAAAATTATAGAATTACCTATATTATGTACAGTGAGACATGGGACACAGTAAGATAAGTCCATAGTTTATGGTTTTATATAATTTATAATAATAATAATTTTAGTAATATATTTTTTCATAAATTAATATTTTATAAAGTTGGTTTTAATGTTTGAACTATTAGTACGTATTTTTTTGAAGATCTCTATTATTACTACACCGTTACCAATATGTGTCATCTCATTGTACCCCGTTACCACTAATTTTCATCATTACTAATAAGTAGGACAGAGAAGTTATAGGATTTGCATGTTTTATTCTAGGCCTCTATTTTATAGCAAACCAAGATATAAATATAAGTCATAGGCCCCACAGTTGAAATCTAAAATTTTTGTTCGCATATTTTTGCATATTTTAAAGATTTAAAAAAAAATTGCATATTTCGTTATTTTGTGCATATTTCATGCATATTCTACATAAAAACTGTATGATATTATTATATACTGTATAGTATATATACATTGTACACCACCCGATGCCCGTGTACACTATGTACTATATTATAGGTATCCACATATTTTAGGTGGGCTTTCGGATAATGTTATCGAAGATAAGATTTGACAGATGGCATTTAAGTATCTATATTAAATTTTATATTAACATTATTATGTGTCCAGAGTCTACTGCAGTCCAGTGTCGTTCGATACGAAACTGCGTGCCGTTTGTTGTGTTTTCCATGCTTACATTTTTCTTTTAATATATTTTCTACTAACATTTTGCACAATGCCAAAAATAAATGCAAATATATTTAACAAGTATGTGAAACAGTTTGGTGAAGATACATTTGCTACCGATGGTACTATGCTTTATTGTAAGATAAAACTATTTTTGTATTAATATATTTTATATTTATTTTAAGGATAAATCCAAAATTCGAGATTGAAGAAAACCATACTAACAATCGGCGTTCCTTCGACGTAGAAAATATTTAAAATAAAATTAATTGTGCAATGCAATGATTTTTATATTTCTTTTATATCTAATTTTTTTATT